>VXBR01000801.1:6602-32188 GCA_013400215.1 Cisticola juncidis
GGGCGCTCCGGGGATCTGTTCCCCTCCGCCCCCGTTCTGCTCGCGGGGTTGAGACACCGGAGTGGGCTCGGGAGCGGCGGTGACCGGGAGCCCGGGCTGCTGGGGTGACCTGTGCCGGCTGTCCCGGGCTGGTGCGGGAGCTCTGGCGATAGGCACGGGAAGGACGGTGCGTTATTGTTACCTGGAAATGTCCAAGGCCGGGTTGAATGGAGTTTGTAGCAGCCTGGAATAGTGGAAGGTGACCCTGCCTCTGGCAGGGTGTTTAATGAGATGCTCTTGAGGGTCCCTTCCAACCCAAAGTGTTCTTTGAGTCCACGGTCCCCCAGCCTGCACAGGCCTTGAGCGTGTAGTGCCTTGTTCTTTCTTGGTGACTGCGTGGAAGGGTGGGCCCCTTCCAGTCTCTTGGGGTGCTTGTGCCTCTCTTTAAGGAGGGATGGGGTTTAAATGAGGATGTGAACCTAAATCTCTAAAAACACAGGTTGTTTATGATATTCTATACATCTTCTGCACTAATTTGAGGGACACTGTGGCTGGGGTGCTAGAGAGATGCTTAACTATCTTAATTTTATTTAGTGTAGCAGATCATTAATATTCCAGGTAGTCCTTGTATACAGTGATACAACTCTGTTTTAAAAAACTGAGGATGAGAATAGCTCCCTGTTTTCTGCAGGTTGAACTAATTCTTTGTAGGTCTGAAAAACAATCTGAAAGAGCTTGAAAATCAGTGTTTACAGAGGTGATCGGAACATCTGTGGTTTGTAAAAAGTCTTTGTAGGACACCTGAGTTACTGGTGGAGCCAGGGTGCCCCAGAGGCATTTAAAGTTCATGAACCTCTACGGTTCATGAATAGTGCTGCTGTTAGTGGTTAGAATTTGCTTGCATGCAGAGAGTGTGGATAAAATAATAAATTAAAGTTTCTAATAGATAATTATGTACACGGTGGTTTAAACTGTGTAAGACATGGAGTCTGCTATGCACGGAAAGTTGTTGGGAAGCTCAGCTCCAGCATCTGCTCTTTGATTGTTGGCACATGAAACTCATTTTGTGACACCAATGTGCTGCCCTTTGTAGCTCACAAATTTCAGGCTCTCCAGGGATGCAGTCATGGCCCAGGCCTGTCAGAGTTCAAGGAGCAGCTGGATGATGCTCTAAGTCACACGGTTTAGATTTAGGTGGTCCTGCAAGCAGCAGGGAATTGAACTCCCTGATCCTTTTGGGTCCTTCCAACATGAGGTATTCCACAATCCTCTGTGACAGAGTTGACTTAATTATGCAGCTCTGCAGGGTTTGGGTTCCTTGGGGCTGCACAGAGAAACTCAGAAGCTGCTGGCAGTGGCAGCAGATGAGAACCTGTGTGATGCTGTGTCAGTGGAAGATCTAGCTCTAAGCTTGGACAAGCAACGGTTCATGGTGGTGTTGGAATAAACCCCAAACCCTGAGACGTTCTTGTGTTATAGTAGGAGATAGGGCTTAGAAAAGGCAACTACTATGAAGTCTTAAAAACAGTGTTTCTTGTGTTAGTAAAAAGTATTTGTGTGAACTTTCCTGTATCCCAGAGAGACACTGAAAACCCCAGGAACTGAATGATGAATAATCTCTCACCCTGAGGTGTGAGCTCTGGTTTGTGCACTGCTGATAATCCCTGAGGATGTGCTGTGCTTATGGGAGGTGCTCACACCTCTCAGTGGGCTCACAGGATCTTCTGGTGTGATCTTCTTTAATCATCAGCTCCATGAACTCACTAGATGAATAAAATGGGAGCCAGAGGCTAACTAACTGTTCCTTTTGTGGTTACTTCCAGGGCCTGGGGAAGATGACCACTCTCACACGGCAGGACCTTAACTTTGGGCAAGGTAATGTGTTGTACTAAGCTGCTACTGCTGTCCTTGTGTGGCTCCTCCTGGGCACTGAGCTTGGGGCAGTGTTGTTGTAGGGTTGCTCTGTCCCTAAAATTTCTGCAGCTAAGAGGAGGCAGGTGAAATTTATGCAGAAACAAATACCTGTAAAAAAGTTTCCCTGAGTCCATGGTATTGCTCTACTTTCCCACACCCTATTCCAGCATCCTTTCCTTCTGTTTTTCAGTAGTTGCAGATGTTCTTTCAGAATTCCTGGAAGTGGCTGTTCACCTCATCCTGTACGTCAGGGAAGTTTACCCTATCGGGATCTTTCAGAAGAGGAAGAAATACAATGTACCTGTCCAGGTAGGAGACTGTCCTGGGACCTGACAGCCACATGGACAAGCAAAATAACAAGGATCAGTCAACACTCACCAGGACAAACTTGCACTCTGGAAGTGATTGTTTAATGTATAGACTTATTTTTGAGGAGAGCTTAGTTCCTGTTGTAAGAGAGAACAGCCCTGTAGCTGAGGATACAGCAAGCAGTCATGGACAACAGTAGTAAAAGGCTGCTTTTTTGTGTGTTTTGTTTTGTGGGTTTTTTGGTTTGGTTTTTGTGCACAACAGTGCACAGGCCACACTGCTCTGTGCAGTGAAGAAGCAGGAATGTTTGTTTCCTAGGAAGTAGAGATGGTTGGAATATGCTGTTCCCAGTATGATGATGTGGATATACATTCCAGATATACAAAAGTGTGAATGCAGTGATCTGCCTCAACTATTAACCCTTCCCTGAGAGAATTGCTGGTTTGAATGGGCAACTCAGCATTTTTCAGCACCATTTGAGGCATGACTTGAATGCCTTGTACACACTGGTGCTTCTGTTTAAATCTTCTATTTTAGCATTGTCCTGGCTCATATCAAACACAGCTCTGACTCTTCCCTGTGCTTGCTGCAGATGTCCTGCCACCCAGAGCTGAACCAGTACATCCAGGACACCCTGCACTGTGTGAAGCCACTGCTGGAGAAGGTGAGCTTAGACCTGGGCAAAAGTACTGCAAGTGGGTTTGATAGAAAGTAAGAGAACATAAATTATATTAACTGCAACATTTATTTACAAATTTACTATACACAATATATGAGCTGATAAAAAATCCTAACAAAACTGAAAACATCATAACCTTTCCTGGCTGTTAAGACCTTGCCTTGTTTGTCTCATTTACCACACAAGGACACATATCTGTGTATTTCCAGTTCCATCATCCTACTATTCTGCTTTACAATCCATGCCAGTTATGCAGCTGTTGTGGCAGAACAGTTTGAATGCTTTGTTGTGAACCAGCAAGCCTGGGTAGGTCTGGACTCCAGGTTTTGTGAGAGAAGGGTGTGACTGATGAAACACTGCAGAAGGCTGCTGGCAGGTTTTGTATGCCTTGCTCTTTACAGACAGTCCTAATTGGCATGTAGAAAATGGAATTAGGTCTGTTTTAAATTGTGGTTGTACAAAGCTGCTCTGTTTGGGCAATGGTCTTAACTTCATCAGTGCCCATCCCAGAGGGATGCAGTGAGCTGGGGGTGCCTTTCCTCCTTACTTCTAAAACAGCACCTAGAGGAATGTACAATTTAGCACTCTTCATCTCCTTCAGCCTTAGCCACAAGCTGGCAGCTTAACACCCAGCTTTGCAAAAGCATTTTTTCTGATTGCTAAGAATAATCTGAACTCAGGTTTTGGATAAGGGCTTGTGCTGTCAGGCCCAACAACTGAGTGTACTCCCACTGCATCGAAGTGAAGCACACCCTGGGCAGCAGACAGCTCATAGTAAGGCAGGGATTTTTCTGTCTTGGTTCCTGCAGAACGATGTGGAGAAAGTCGTGGTTGTAATCCTAGATAAAGAGCACCACCCCGTGGAGAGATTTGTCTTTGAGATCACCCAGCCACCTCTTCTTTCCATTAGGTGAGGTTTCCACTCCTGCTTGCCCATGGCATCCAACTCCCAGCCCTGGGAGATATTCTGGAAGCCACTTCAGGCCTTTGCTGCATGCCAGTAACAGCTGCTGTCTCCTCCACAGCTCTGAGTCCCTGCTGTCCCACGTGGAGCAGTTGCTGCGTGCCTTCATCCTGAAAATCAGCGTGTGCGATGCTGTGCTGGACAACAACCCCCCAGGTAAATGTCCTTGGATCCAATGCCTGGCACTGCTTGGCTTGGCTGATCCTCTGCTGATCCTTGGCTGATCCTCTCCCCTGACTTTCTCTTAGGTTGCACCTTCACAGTTCTGGTTCACACAAGGGAGGCTGCCACACGCAACATGGAAAAGATCCAGGTGATAAAGGTGAGTGACATCCATGGGCACCTGAGACTGTGTGGGAGAAGCTGCAGAGCAAAGACTGGGCAGTGCAGAGTTTTGGCATCTCTGAGGTTAAGGCTGAGAGAAATTTTGATTTGTGTCACATGAGGCACATCAGAAGTGTACTTGAAATGTAATGAAATGGTTTATGCTGCTGAGCAGCATAATGTGAACAGCACATTGCCACACAAGCCACAGCTTCAGACAGCTTCAAGTCTTGAAATAGACTGTAACAATACTCACTGCCCAGTGCTTGCTCAGACACTTAGAAATACTCAGGCGTGCAGAATAGGTACTTGAATTTAATCAAGCAAAAAAGCAGCCCTCAACCACCATCCACTGTGTGGATTTTGTATGAAGAGCAAGACAGACAGATTCAAG
This sequence comes from Cisticola juncidis, assembly GCA_013400215.1. Taxonomy (NCBI): domain Eukaryota; kingdom Metazoa; phylum Chordata; class Aves; order Passeriformes; family Cisticolidae; genus Cisticola; species Cisticola juncidis. The sequence continues at coordinate 11,166 of VXBR01000801.1, forward strand.
TAAACTAGTAGGTTTGGGGTCACAAATACATTTTATCTTTCAGAAAACTGTGTACAGAACACTTTCTAAAGGAAGATTATTTTTAAAGAATCCTTGCTTAGATACTTTTAGGAAAACTTTTTTCCTGAGTCAAGTTATTTTAGGTGTCCTAAGGCACAAGAAATAAAGCTAGCAAAGTATAAAATTGTTTCCAAATGAAAGTCTGTTCTGCACTGCTTAGTAATGGAAACCTGTGGTGTAGTAGACCCACCTCTAGACTTCCAAGGCAGGATGGAAACCCCATGCCATAAACATTCTGGAGCTGCAGTTAAATCCTGCTGTAGTGAACTGGGCATAGCAGCTCAGGACAGCTGCGAGTGTATCTCTTAAAGAAGTGAGATGTCACCTCTGCAGTAAAGAAGTGAGATGTCACCTTTGCAGTAATTGAAGTGTGTTGACCTCACAGTTTGATGCTGTAATTGAAGATAATTATGCTGAGCATCAGCGGCAAGTGTGTAAGTGTTTTGTTTCTGTGGGAGGTTTGAATTTGTTCCTTTCCTCAGCCACTCTACACAAAACAAGTGCTGAGGAGGAGCTCACCCTACAGCACTGCTGGGTTCTGCCAGTAACACCCTGTGTTCCTGCCCCCAGGATTTCCCTTGGATCCTCGCTGACGAGCACGATGTGCACATGCACGACCCCCGGCTCATCCCCCTGAAAACCATGACATCTGACATCCTAAAGGTGAGCACAGCGTTCTGAAAGGGGTGCTGAACCTGCTGTTCTGAACTTTGAATGCTCTACACCAGCTCTGCAGTGCTCTGTGGTGTAAATTTAAAAAACACTGCTGAGCAGTAGCTCAGTCTTGCAGATGTCTGTGCCAGTAACCAAAGCAGGGCAAGACTCCTCATAGTAAAACAGGAAACCTGCTAATGGGGGAAGGTATAAGCACTTCCTATTCAGCCTGTTGCAAGCTTTTATTTTTCCATTCACCTACCTGTATACCAACAGGACTGCTGCTTATTTCTCTCTCCAGATGCAGCTCTATGTAGAAGAGCGAGCTCACAAAGGCACCTGATTTCAAATCTTCCTTGCCTTCAAGCTTCATCTGATCTTCCAGTGGAGTAAGATCTGTCACAGACTGCATCTTGATAACCATCTCTTCAGCTGGCCTTCTGGGTGAATGTAGAGCAGCTGCTTCCTCTTTATTTTAAGTGCTCTTACCACTGTATAAGGAACTGACTTGGAATGGGGAACCAGAGCCTGTTCCCAGGTTGGCTTGTGTGAGAGTACAGGTGCTGATAGTGTGTCCCTGGGGAGTCAGTGGTTTATTACCAGCCCAGTTCTCACCTGAAAAGGGCAGCTCCATTGCACACAAGCAGTGACAGACAGCAAGGAGCTGTCACACAATCCATGACAGCAACATTTGTGCTAAGGGGGAATGAGGCCTTATGTAGTGTCTGTCCACTGTGACCATCCCAAGTAGTCTTCAATAAATACTAACTTTTACCCCAGTTAAACTGGGCTGAGTTCTGTCAAAACCAGGCTCCCTTCTTCACTGGGGAAGTATTTTTATTTTCTTTAGAGCTTCCACTGTTTTTCTGGCCCATATCTATCAATTCCTGTGAAAGGCTAAACGACCTTGGTCTCTCCCCTTTCACTCAGGGGTGGCATTAACAACATGGAATTTATCTGTCCAGCAAGGACACCTGCCAAGTATCCCACTCCTAACAGAGAACAGGCAGGGAAAGCACTGTTAATCCTATGCCTGTCAGAGGAGATGGAACACAGCCTTAGCATTAATTCTGGGTTTATAAGGGTGGCAGACACAGTTCACAGTGAGCTGAGCTTGTTTGTCAGAGAATTTGCTACACTGGCCTGCTCAGCACCTCCTGCTTCCACCAAGTAACAGATGTAGGAACGTTATAGATCAAGGCTGGGCACTGCTTTAACATTTTATGTTGGGTTACACTGCTCAGTACAAACCAAAGGTGATGTGGGAAAAGCCCAGCACAATCAAAAGGCACTTGTGTTGTTAGGCAGCTGCCTGGAGGGACTCCTTACCTCCTCCTTCTCTACCTGTTTATTCAAACACCAAGGGAGTGTTTAGGAAAGGAAGGCAGGCACCATTTAGATCATACACTCTTAGAGAAAGGGTAAGGAATTCACCACCAGTGACACAGCACTTAGGAACAAAGGTGACAGTTTCCTGATGCTATGAAGGGTCTGATAAATCATAAATCTTAACTGAATCTTAAAACTAAAACAGAAAAGAAAAATACCATACAAAACAATCTGTGGCAGAGTCCTTGTAAATACCATTGTTAATCTGAAATTAAACATTTCATCCTTATCTTTCTTAAGTTCCATAAACAAGAAAGTGTCTTTAACTGTGTGTGTTAGCATAAGAATGTATTAACTAGAAAAGATAGACCTCAGATTTAATTGTCCCAGTTTTTCTCTGGAAGGGTAATTGGAGTATTTGGAGTAGCATCCATGGCAGAAGAGGATGGAAGATGAAGACAGAAGCCCTTCCAAAGGGCTGGGCCTGCAGAAGTTCTGCTGTGAACAAGAGCTGCAGTACAAAGCCAGGACACACCAGAGAGTACAGGCAAAAGTGCACCTGAAGCTGTTTGGTTCCAGTCCTGAGGTGAAGCAAACCCTTGCAGTGCCTCACACCGAGGTGTGGGGCCCGATGGTGACGCTGCTGTTGGTGACACGGATCCCGTACCACCCTGCCCAGTACTGGGTGTCGTGGCCCCCGTGCTGAAACCAGATGTGACGAACCCCTGCTGGGTAATTCTGGAAGGTGTGAGAAATCTGGAGAGAAAAGAGAAATCCTCTTAATTTGCCTCAATAAATCAGCACTCACCTAGGAGCTCAGAAAACTGTAGTGTGTGAGTCTCAGAATGAGCTCTTCTGAGCCCAGGTATCTTTCATTGAAAATGCACCATACCCCATTTTATTTGGGGGGGTTGGGAAGGGGAAAGAACCCTTTCTCACTCAGCCTTTCCCCCAAAATCCTATCTGAGTTAAACTAACATTTAGCTTGATTCTTAAATGCATGTATAAGTAACATCTAATGCAGAATGTACAGCAGATCAAACTAGTTAAACACCTCTAACAGTTTAAGAAACACTGTCTGCCATACTTGGCTATCCATGCAGTAGTTTTAAAACAGTTTTTTGATCAAAAAAAACCCCTAAGATCTGCTCTTATTACTTAATTATTTAGACAGGATCTTACGTAAAACCAAGAAACAATTAAAAAGACTGTACTAAAACAACACAGAAGCTCACAGGATACTTTCTAGAAAATGCTGGGCACCTAAAAATAGCACCTGCCTCATTCAGGACACTGCTGCTTCTTCAGCATCATCAGCAAGGACTGACTCACCTTCTCTATAGAGGAGGCTGGAGAGCAGAGAAAGTCCCACTGGCACTTTTGGCCAAGAAAGACTTGCAACACTCAAGTGTCACAACACTGCTGTAAAGCTCCTGCTCACCTCTCTCCACTTGGCATCACTCCACTGCTCAATCACCACTGGCTGAGGGTGGAACTCCTCCAGGACGATGTAATCTTGGGAGAGCAGCCTCACCCTGAGCTCGTAGCGGCACCCGCAGTCTGCCCTGGCGGCGTACCTGGAGAGGCAGGAGGAATCAAGGAGCAGGGCTGTACATACAGCATTCAGCTTGCTTTACTTTTCAAAAGCAGTCTCCAAGGGCCTCCCTGTCTGCAGAAGAAAAGGAAAGTCATCCCCACAGCTACAGAGAAGTTCTAGAACTTAAAGCTATCCCACCCTTTACAGGACTGCCACCTTGTAGTCCACTGAGTTTAGATTCAACTCCCAAAGAATAAAGAACTGATTTTATAGCCCAAAAAGCTCCAGAAGCCTAGCTTACCTCTAGACCAATGCTAGAAATTGCAATTTTCAGTGCTTCTACTCACCAGTCCTTGACTGTAATTTCAGGCCGTTTCTCATCCATCAGCTGATTCCAGTAGCCTTCTTTCTCCAGGGTAATGAGTTGAGACTTGATGCATGGTCTGAATCAGACACAGAAATTCAGTTCCACAGAACACATCTCTTCCCTCTTGCTGTCCTTTCCCTGACAGCTTTAATACCCCCCCAGACCCTGAAGGCCCACAAAGCTGATCTGACTAAACCCTGCCTTATCCATAGCTAGAACTTGACAAGAAAATGAACTGAGTTAGCTTCACTCCAGGATAAAAAGAATAGTTGCCTACAAGGTGGATTAAGAGGAGTCCCTGTACTTATTGGTAATAGGAAACCAGTGCCTAGTGCTTGTAAAAGCTGTTGATCCTCCTCTGGTGGCAGCATTTATTACAAGTCCTTAGTGTGACACACCTACCATTCATGGAAGTTAGAGATGTTTAACCTTGTCATGCAAGTTGATTAAGTTTGCCAGATCCTTAACCTTTCCCTACCACCTTTGAGAGAGGAGAAGCAGGGATCCCATGTGGCTTATCCTAACTATAAAAATTACAGGAAGTTCCTGATAGGCAGACAAATTTAGTATCTGCTGTGATCAATTCTCTCAGCAATACCCATCTCTTTAGATTAACTGGCATAAAGGGTTAATGAAGCCCCTTCCTTTTCTCACAGGTGATCTAAGATTCAATAACCTGCCACCAGCTTTCTAACCAGATGGGAGGAAGCAGGTTTCCCAGTTCCAGATTACTGAAATCCAGTTCTTACCCATATGAAGTGACAAAGTATCTCTGTACTCTGGGGTCTGGCAAAACATTTCCATGAGCTCCAGGCAGATGCTCAATTTTCCACCTATCTCCTTCATTAGCATCAAGTCTCCAGTGCTGGAAGTTCTCTAAAAACACAGGTGTCCAAGGTGAGAGTTAGAACTTTGCTTCAGCTACCAGCAGGATCTCAGCTTTTGTTAAAATCAGCAACAGGACAATTCTAGGAAGCTACCTGGTGTTTTCAGATCCACTATTTTTCCTACAGCTGTAAGTGACTCCTGCCATTATGCTGCCATTACCTTTAATGTGGCTGTCAGCATCTAGGACAGCAGATAGCAGATTTCTGACCTCATCAGAAGATCACCATCAGCAATAAAGTAGGATTACTGCAGTCATATTAGTCAAGTTCTCCAGCTGCCCAAATGTTTAATCCCAATACCTGATTGTTTCACTATCACATTGTACTTGCAGTGCAAATTAATTGTCACTGCCTGCCATACTGGGGCTTTATGACTCCAGATTTTTCTGGCTAAAACCACAAAGTATTAGTAAATAAATACCTGTCTACCTACAGCAGTTTTATTGCAGGAGCTGAGCTGTGAGTCTGAACTAGCAGAGCTACACCCAGCAGCTGGACAGTCCCACAGCACCAGCAATAGATGAGGCAGCAGGACACTGACTCACTCTGACTGCTCGGAAACTCTGAGTCCTTTACGAAATAATGAAACAAACCTTCAGCGCACGGGTTTTTGATTAAGTTTCTCTTCAAGTAGCAGAGCATATAGAAGATCCTCCAGTCGGAGATGTTTCTGTCCAAGCTCTGGCGGTAAAACCCATCGCGCTGGCACTTGCGCTTCCACAGGGTGGTCAGGTCCACCACGTAGCGCCACTGCGAGCACACGAGGCGGCAGGTGCGGAGCAGGTCCCGGGCGGGCAGCAGCGACAGCAGCTCCACCAGCACGTCCTCGGGGAGATCGCCGATGGTTGTCATGGCACACGGGCCGCAGGAGCGCGACGGGAAATCCCCGGCTCGACGGCCCGAGCTGCCGGAAGCAGAGGAGTTCCCTCTCGTTACGGACAGAACCGCGGACAGCCCGGCCGGTCCCAGCCCCGCTCCGGCCCCAGACCCGCTCCCCGCCGCGCCCCTCGCCCGGCCCCGGCCCCGGCCTCACCTGGCTCCGCCCATGCGCGCCTCCGGACACGGATGTGCGGGGCCCGGCCCTNCGGCCCAGGTAAGAGAGCTCGGTGCTCCCCCACTGACCTCCTGCGGGTTTTCCGGGGTGTCTCTCAAGACACGCGTGTGCCCCGAGCACGTCAAGGGATGGGCACTGCCTGGGAGCGCGTTCGTGATGCAAAGGAGTTCGCAGCGTGGGTGCTTAACTGGGGTGGGAAGGGAAAGGTACCCCTGCCCTTCTCCCGAGAGCGGGAGGAAGCCTGGCTAATAGTGCTGCATCAGCAGGCTGGGAGCAGGAGAGGCTTCTGAAATTCCTGTACGAGATGAAACTAGCATGATCCCTCCTGTCTACTTTAAAAAAATTACATTTTAGCCTTCGGGACTGTGATTGAGGGTTGGAAGTGTGGGGAGAATGGGAAATCACTAATGCTGTCTCCATAAAAGCTAGGGAATTTTAAATTACATTTCGCCCCTGCTGGGTGCAGTGCAGATAGAGGACAAATCCGAAGTCTCGATTTAGGATGCTGTTACAGCAGTGATTCCCTATTTCTTGCCTTCCGTGCGAGGCTTGGGAACTTTATATTTTGTTAAGTGGCATGCCAGGGTATTTATCTTCTGTCCTTAGTGCTCTCCCAGTCTTAATGAGTCATTCCTGAGAAGTTTGGCTGCATCCATGGGGTTTGCTGCAGCCTCAGCACTTCCCAGCAGCAGGACTCAGCTGACACAAAAGCAGTGTCACCGTGCATCCCCCACGGGTGACACGGGCTCTGAATCTGCACACTCATCTGTGCACAGCCCTGCAGCGCCTGCACCTGGAGCTCAGGGCAGCAGAGAGCTCCGTGGAGTGCAGGATTAGCACATGAACTCAGAGCAAACACTTCTGACTTAATTCCTCCAGTTCTGAGGCCATAGACAACAGAATATTGGTGAATATCAGCAGAATTGTTTTCAGTTCTGCTCAGACCTTTACTTTATACAGGCTCCTGACTAAGTGCCAGCACTCTGAGGGAAAGCCTGTCAGATCTAGAATGAACACTGCAAAGGTGGCTGGCAAGATGCTTAACGCTGATATTTGAGTGCTGCTTTGCAGCATTTGTTATCAGGGATGTTCCTAAAGGCAGAACAGACACCCCTGTGCCTCCCTCTGCAGAGGAAATCATTACTAAGAAGCTGATTTTTGCAGCAGCAGAGATTCTGGAAGGATTGATTCCAGCCTGGAAAATGAACAAACTGCCCACAATTGCAGTTGTCAAATACATACATTGTGCAGGCAGATTTAATTCAGGGCTTTTACTCAGAATATAAAAATAGTAATCTCCTTCAGGATACTTAATAAAGAACAGGAGACCCTGAGGCTAGGAAGCAAAAATATGCCTTCAGCTAACATATTTCTTTTCCCTTTTTTTCCTACTGCATCAGTGTCTGACATTGCTGGGGCTGGAAACCCTCACCCCTGGTTTGCACCCTCTCTCCCATGTGTCCAGGGATGGAGTCCCTGCCCGAGGCAGTCCTGATCCGGATCCTGGCCTCCCTTCCTGCCGTGGATCTGGTGCTGGTGTGCCGCCTGGTCTGCTGCCACTGGAGGAACCTGGTGGATGGAGCTGAGCTCTGGATGCTCAAGTGTCAGCAGGAAGGACTCACCAGAGCAGAGGCAGAGGAAGAGAACTGGCAAAACTTCTACTTCCTGAGTAAGAAAAGGAAGAATCTCATCAAGAACCCTTGTGGCGAAGGTGAGAGACATCACAGCAAGCTTCAAGGTGTCAGGGAGATGACCAGTCACTGAGAATTGCATATCTCTAGTCTTTAAAAATAGATCTTAGTTGCTGTCAGGTTGCAGAATTTTCTCCCTGCCCAAGAGCCAAGTCATTCTGTGCTGCCAAATAATTTAATGAGAACAAAGGCTTTTGACAATCAGCCTTTACAAAGGGCTTTACATGACATTAACTTCATATAACCTCTGCAGGGATCTAAATCATGTTTGAGACACAAAGATGTCCTTTGCAGAAACCATCCAACACAGTAATGGCAGTGGCATTTGTTTCTCTATTTCTTCCTCATGAGAGGAGAGATTAAACCTTTTCCCAGCTCAGGGCCAAGTCTGCCCTTAGCTCACTGAGCCCCTCAGGCTTTTTTCCTCAGAGCAGCTCAGGCCAGTCGTGTTTTTACCCTCCTCACCACAGCCCATGTTAGAGACTGGGCACACACCTCATGTGCCATTATTCTGAATCTATGAACTTCACTTGCCAGAGCTACAATGAGCAGCAATAACCAAGCCTCACAACCCCAGCAGCAACAATTTCACACATCATAGACCAAAGCAGTATCAACACAGCTTCCCCATTTTGTTGACAGATGACCTTCTGCGAAGTTTTCCAACATCCAAGTTTCCTCCTAGAAAACCCCAATGTTTAAGGTTTTACTGCTTCAGAAAATTACCACTAAGTGCTTTAGAAAACTTAGAAATAAAGCAACCAGCATCTGTCCCCAGAGTGTTTGTGTGCTGTGACACTGAAAATCCTGACACACTGTTCAGAATACCTCAGTTCTTTCCCTGGAGCACTTTCTTAAACCCACACATACACAGCCTCTTTGCTGGCGAATGCTGAAGTTTGGTGTGATTAGGCCCAGTCAGACTAAAGGTTTTTTCCTGACCTCTACTTAACAAACTTATAGTCTACATACAAAATCAGTGCTCTGTCTAATATCAAACTCTCACAAGCCAGAGGAAGGTTCCAGTGGGAGATGTTCAAGTTCCCCACACCCACAGGACTCATCCAAGTCTCTTTTCTGCCTTTTGCAGAAGACTTGGAGCACTGGGGAGAGGTAGAGAATGGAGGTGATGGCTGGAAAGTTGAAGAGCTCCCAGGGGACTTTGGAAAAGAATTTCCTAGTGAAGAAGTCCATAAATACTTTGTTACATCTTATGAGTAAGTCTGCTTTCTTCTGTTGCTCAGGAAAGAGGGAATTTTTGTTTCCCCCATGCCAGGAGAGGCTGTGATACCAATTCACATCTTGTGTTTCAGGTGGTGTCGAAAGGCTCAGGTCATTGACCTCAGGGCTGAGGGCTACTGGGAAGAGCTGATGGATACAACCCAGCCTAAAATCATGGTAAGAGACTGGTAAGTATTGAGGAAGGCTCTGAGGATGGACAGGCAGAGGGTTAAGAAAAGGAAGAGCAGGGAGGGCATAGACTTTATATATATTTGGCCTTAAAACCTCAACTGCCAGGATCCTGGGTGTGGGACAGGGCTCACAGGCAGCTCCCACAGGATTCAACTGTTGCAAAAGGTTCCTGTGGTGAGTGAGGGGAGGTGGTGGGCTGGGCTGAGAACCCTTGCAGATTTTTCCATCTCAAACCAAGGCCTCAGTAACTGGGTGAGTGTGGTGGAGCCTTTGCAGAGCTCTTGCAGGTGGTGGCACAGCTTGGGTCTCCTTGCAGGTACGCAGGACGCAGCGATGCCGGCTGCCTCTATGAGCTGTGTGTGCAGCTGCTCTCTGAGAACCAGGATGTGCTGGCTGAGTACAAAAGTGAGACTGTCACCATCCCACAGGACAATGATGCCAGCTGGACTGAGGTGAGTTACAGCTCTGGGCTCAGCAGTGACACCCAACCCACATGAATCAGGAATATTTTTAAGCAGAATTCTCCAAGGGGAGGAGAAGGCTCTGTCTTGTGTTCTCTGGAGCCATGACCCTATGACTGAAAAACAGAAAAGGGAGGCTGCTTTATAGGAAACTTGCAGAGTCACCTCTAGCAGGTGTAAAGTGAAGGAGATGCCAAACTAGGAGTGATTAAGTGGCCTCAGAGCAATGGGATTAAAGTGGGATCAAAGCTTCTCTCACTGTAAATGTCCCCACTGTTAACCAGCCTGGCAGGTCTGACTGAGGGCTCTGTGCACTGAACACAGGTTTGTGGTGGTTTGACACTAACAATTGTTTTGTCTCTTGTCCCAAAGATCTCCCACACGTTTTCCAGCTACGGGCCCGGGGTCCGCTTTGTCCGCTTCGAGCACGGTGGGCAGGACACGCTGTTCTGGAAGGGCTGGTACGGGGTCCGTGTCACCAACAGCAGTGTGACCCTGGAGCCATAGCTGTGCTCAGCCAGGGTCTGCCTGCTGCAGCTGCCTGCCCTCAGGGCTTCCCCTGCCTTTGGATGGATTCTGCTGCTGCTGGCTGTAAAGCCTTTCTGCATAGGAACGAGTGTGCAAGATGCCAGAGCCACCGCCCATCCCACCTCAAGAGGACTGTGCAAAGAATGGGAATGGATTTGTGAATGCACCACAAGGCTCAGCCTCAGCACTTGCACTGATGTTCTCCAGCAGACAGATCACCTAAAAATCCTGCAGATCTCCTCTCTTCCTAACCCCCAGCACCCAGCCTGAATCAGATCTCTCTCCTGCCCACCTCCCTGACTTGGGCACTCCTTAACTTGAAGGGACACTTGAAGTATATTTTCTGGAAGTTAGAGTGGGAAGAAAAGAATAAAGAAAACCACAGACCCAGTGTCTCAAAACGTACCAGGGAAACCCAGAGCCCTGTCCCCAACTGTTCCCATGACCTGCAGTGAGAACCTTGGCTTCTCCCACTTATAAACAGAGTTTACCACAGAGGGGCTCTAGCCTGGCTGTCAATGCTATTTGTTTAAATTTTAGTGATAATGCAAAGCAAGAGAGGTTGAATCCATTTCTCTTACACTGTTCCCAGCATCCATTTATCAGGGAAAGTGTTGGGAAGATAAACCTGTCTGGTGTTCAGTCCTGAGACTTCCTTTGTCTCCCTCAGATGGCATCTGAGAGTAATTGCTGGGGGAGAGAGAGAAAGAGATAACAGCTTAGGGAAGTGGGTTAGAGAAAATTGGGGATAGGGTCCAGGAACAAATGAAAACAAACTCAATTTACCCCTTCCTGGCCTGTACATGCTTCATGCCACAAGCATCCTGGTCCTCCAGTGGGACTCTGCTAGCAGGACAAACTCTTGGCCTCACTCCACCTCTACTGACCATGTCTGCAGGAATTACATATCTGCCTCTGCCATGTGCTTGCTGACAAGACAGCACTTGAGTTTCCCACTTGTGCTTCTTGATATCAGTCAGGGCTGTGAGCCCATCCTGAACAGACCCCTAAGCTTTCCTGAACCAAGACTGTCCCTGCCTAGTTGTTCCATTCAGAAGAACATCCCCTAAAAGAGCTGGTGTTGCCTAGAGAAAGTATTTATATTTCTGTGTCCATCTGTCTGTCCCCTCCCTGGGCTGCCATTTAAGTGCCCCTTACACGTGCAGTGACTGTAACTGCCTGGAGCTAAAGGGAAGAGCTTCCCACCTGGACACTGTGCATGCTTCCTCAGGCTTCCTGCACTGCTACACCCAAGTGCCACACACACCCCAGGGTCCAGGCAAACACAATAAAGTGTCACAACTCTGTGGATTTCCTCTTGTCTGTAGGGTATCTGTCCCCTATGCTCAAGCATTTGTCCTCTGGTCACATGGAGCATGTCAGCCAGTTCTCTCCAGCAGCAGGAGTCACTGCCCTGTGACACCATGGGTGTCCCTGAAGAGGTGCAGGCTCTGTTCCCCAGCACCCTGGACCCACGGGAAGCACTTCATGTGCAGTGGGTCTGCAGTGTAACAGCAAGAAAAAGTGCATTTCAAACTGGGAATTCATTCAAGGCACAGAGGAGGTGCAGGAAGGCTTCTACTGAGTCCAGCCCTGCTGCCCACCCTCATTTGACACTAACTCTACCGAGAGTTCAACCTTAGTTCTGGCCCAGGAGGCACCAGAGTCAGTTCAGAATTTGTTTCCTTTCCCTTAATCCTGCACACGCTGTCGTGCAGTGCTGCTGTACCCACCCTTAGCCTTTAATGCAGCTGCTGGTTTAATTCATATCCAGCTCACTGCCAGCTCCCTGCCCCACAGAAGAAACAATATCTCCTTTTGTCCCTAGAGAATCAGTACAGTAAGGAGATGAATATTCACACCTCAGTGCAATTGTTAAATTCAGCCTCTCCTAAATCACCATCTCACAGTCAGGACAAACCTCAGGATTAAGCCCTCAGATATTGTGGCCCTTGCACATCCGAGGCAGGAGCGTGGTCCCCACATTGGGTTTGTCTGGGCTGAGGCTCTGAGCTCACACAGCCTCCCCAGCAGCTCGCAGCTGCCTCGGGCCTCTCCTCCCTCTGTGCCAGCCCCTCCCGTGCTCACACGGGCTTGGAACAGCCTGCAAAGCTCGTACAGACCTTCCTTCTCCCCTCCAGGAGGGGTTTTCCCAGTGCCTGCAGCCCCACTGCAGGAGCAGCCACCTCTGCTTTCAGAGCTGCTCACAGAAGCTGCTGTGACCTCAGGGGAGCAATTACTCCTCACATTCAGCCACGTCAGATTCCCAAAGCAAGTGAGTGTCTGGGTACATGGGAAAAAAAAAAAACCAAACAAAAAACCAAACAAAAAAAACCAAACAAAAAAACAAGTCTTGCTCACATTATAAATATTTTGTTCCAAATGCCTTTTGAATTTTGATCAAACCCTGTAAGCCTGAACACAGTGCACCATGCATGTGCACCCAATTCCAAGGCAGTGTCAATTCACCTATCAGAGACAAACAGTGCAGGAGGGCAGTGGCTTCTCACACCTGACAGACTTCATGGAAATTGAGACAATGCAATTTCATAGGATTACAGAAACTGAGTGTAACTGGCAAAAGGCCTTACATGTATTAAATCTCCCAGCTGCTGCAGGGCTCTGTCACCCATCTCTTCAAGGTGACTTCCTTCTGCTTCCTGCTGTGCCAACAGCAGCAAGCAGCTGTGGGACACCACACAGTAACTTCTGGGAACACTGGTGGCCAGTGCAGATGTGAGCTGTACAGACAGAAAGAGGTCAGCCCAAGTGACTTATATCAGATATTTGCATCCCCCAGACTTAGAGTATTTAGAAATCTGAGCATTAAAACACAAAGATGGAATCTTGCTGAAACATTTATGATGAAGGAAAAAAAAAATAAAAAAAACCACATAGAAGGGTCCCCTCCCAGGCTTGATCATGGCAACAGGAGCTGCAGGAAGGGCTTGTGTTCCTCTGTGCATCCTGCCCAGATGGCACCAGCAGTGCTGAGCTGCACTGAGCACTGAAGTGTCCTCCAAACACCCACAGGGGATGGAACAGGTGGATGATGAGACTGGAGAGTTTAAGAGAGGAACCTTTCACTCTTTGCCAAGACACCACATGAACACCTCTGACTCCAGCTCCTTCTGATGTCCTCAGAGCAGTGACTCCCGTGGCAGTCTAGTAGGGAAATGAGGACCTAAAGATCCTTTCCTGCTGGGGATTCACTTTGGAATTACAGAGCAGCTACAGCGAGTTCAGCTGGAAAGAACCCGGCAAGCACAGGGATTGCTCAGAGAGCCGAGCTCCTCACACAGCAGCCTGTGTGCAAAACAAAAGATCCACAGACAGCCAGAAACACACTCCTGGTCCAGGCTGACACTTGAGGAAGAGCTGTCACAGGTCCAGAGAAGCCAGGCACAGGCTGTTCCTGTCCCCAGGCGGGTCCCCGGGCGGTGACAGCAGAGGGCACTCGGGCTGCAGGCAGGAGCTGCGGGCATCCCCGGCTCTCCCCGTGCCAGGAGCGGTCATTGCAGCTCCGGATGCTGCGCTGTGGGTCGGCTCTGAGCCCTGCACCTTGTTTTTTTCGTCTGCAGCTTAGGCTGGAGTTAGTGTTTCCTTCTCATCCTCTGCACAGACTCCAGAGCTTATCCCTGCCATAGGGACACCCACACGCATTTTGGGAGGGTTGTCGCCTCTTGGGCAGCAGACACAACACACCCCCATTGGAGGCAAGCAGCTTTTAAACTGCAGTGAGTAATCAGAACAGTGAGAGCTGCCTGAACACGGACTAAAGCCTTCCAAATTCAAGTGGAAGCAGCACCATTTGCTCAACACTATCCTACAGCATTGAAGTATCACTCAAAATAGCAAAGATGCCTTTCCTTGCAGAGTATTTTCTAACCTTAATGCAGCCCACAATTGTCAGAAGAGCCTCACCCAGAGCAGCAGGGCTGTCTGTGCCTCCCGGTGCATCCTCTGCCCACCTCCCCTGCCCGCAGAGCTCTGCAGCCCTCCAGGCAGGCAGGAGTCCAAATACACCACACGCCCTTGGCTGACCTCCCTCGCATGCATCCGGAGTAACTCATGTGGAGCTGGTATCTGTGCAGACCCATTAACCACAGGGCAATCAGTGCTCCCAGAGAGGCTGCAATAAAGCCATAAGAGCTCGTTGGACTGATGGATCTCAGGGAAAAACATCTCACTGCAGCAGGGATGGGGAGGGGAGGGAGCTTTGGCACCCACGAGCCTCCCACAGAGCACATTGCAGGTGTACGAGGCACTGAAATGTGTGGGGTATTTATATCCAGGTTTCCCTGAGCGTGAAGCTCCCTCTCTGCAGAGCTGAGGGTACAGGAAGGATGAAATCAGAGCTCTGCTGCTTGCAATCCTTGCAGAAGGTCCCTAAGTCAAGCAGTGCTATTTCTACCTCGCCACACACAGTGCAGCTCCTCTCGTTAATATTGACACATGAGGCACTGCAAAATGAAGCAGATAAAATCCTGATCCAGATATGAGTAATGACTTCGCATTTTATTTGAAAATTAAACTTAATCTTGTGTTGACTGTGCTGTACAAGGCGAAATAATGAAACAGATTAAGATGAGATCTTGTTCACTCTTGCTGAACAAAAGCCAATTAATTGTCAGCAGGATTGCTGTGAAGTCTTTTTTCTCTCAGACAAATACAATCAGAGGGAGCCTGTGTGCTGGTGGAGGAGGCTGGGTTATTTCTAACTGTGCCTGGACAGCTAAAAACACTGCAGAGACTCAGTTACCCACACAGACACTGCTACTTTGCTTTTCCCCAGTCTCTCCTGCCAACTTTCACACAGCAGAGAGATGCTTTGGAACCAACTCACTTCCAGCCATCCAACCCCAGCCTGCCTGCTCCAAGTCCCCTTCTCCCACCTAACTCAGCTCCCTTCCCACCTGTCCATCACTCCTGACACAGATTCATCCAGCCTTTTCTCAAAGTTTTCTGGCTAGAAGGGCTTTACCCTTGCAAATCCTTTGCTACAGTCCTCCATCATTCTGATATGTTTATTCTCTCATCCAGACAAAATCCCTGTTCCAGACTTTCTGCTGTTTGCCTGGCCCATAGCAGAGCCATCTTCTACCTGTCTGCCACAATGACAGGCAGGGAAGTAATTCCTGCCTCTCCTAATCTGTCATTTTTCCAATATAAAACAGAAATATGTGAATAGGCAAGGACTGTGGGAAAAGTTTCTATTGTCACTTCTCTCCCAGAAAAATGAGGGAAGGCTCAGCACAAGGACTGACTATGAGACCTGATGAAAAACCTCAGCACTCCAAGGAAAATCACATTCATGCACTGCTGGGTGCATTCACCACTGCATGGGAGCCTGAATACAGCACTGGAGTGTGAGACACAAGGAAAGGTGCAACAGATTTTGTGGCACTGAAGGGTGGTGGTAAATCACAAAAATAGTTGGCATGGAAAAGCAAATCGTAGTTTTAGCTGAGAAGCTTCAGGGTAGGAAGAGAAACCAACAGCAGAATACCTGGAAAAAGGAGAACAACTGTGCTGGAGTCACTGCCCCACTCCTATGGCAGAGCAAAGATAAAACACCTTTGCCAACCCAAGGCAATTCCCCTTTTTTGACAGAGCTCCACACAGCTCACTAGGGAAGGAGTCTGCAACAGCTAGAAATGAAAGGCATTGAGAGAATTTGTGAATAATTTACCTGGAGAAAATACTTTTTACTTTCACACCAGGTTTAAAAAAAAAAAAAAAGTAAATTCCAACCAAAGCCTGCAGCACCAGCATCGACAGACAAAAATTACTTAACAGAAAAAAAAACATAGGCAGGGAAAACGATTTTCTTTGCCTGCATTGCCAGGGGAATTAAATCTTGTTTTTTTCCCCATCACCACCAAGTGGAATAATCCAATATATTAAAGTTAATGTGCTTCTTGTATTTATTGCTGTGTATTTGACCTAACAGAATTTTATTCCTACATCAAGAATAAAACCATTCCGGAAGGCAGACTGCAAAGCTCTAGATCAATTACTACCTGAAAAGTGAGTTATTTCTTGTAAGAGAGAAAAAAAAATAAAAACAAAACCCCATTTTCCCTGTGCAGCAAGTTCTGCACTGCAGACCTGGTGAAGCTCAACAATATTGAGTTGGTTTCTAGGCACTTTTTAAGAAATGAGGCAGCATCCTCCATCACCTCTGTCTGATGCTGGTGTCCCCCAGCCCTCACAGCACTGAGTCCCCACTCTGGGTGGGCTGGGAGGGCAGAAAATTCAGCTCCAGCCCAGCTCCCCACTGTGCCTGCAGGGAGCACCTGGGATTCAAGGACCCAGCAGGGGCAGATGGAGAATGACCTGTCCAAGGTGTGAAAAATGATATTCGCTTTCCTGGCAAGATTTAAAATGTTTAATAAAAGAAAACAGGAGACAGAGATAATAAAGCAAAGGGTTAAGGGCTGAGCATTCAGCCAAGAGCACCCCTTCTATTTTGGGAGGAACTCCTTAAACACCTTTTCCATTACCTTAGCCTGTTGCATATTCATAGACCCTCATGCATATTCAAACTTTTCTCAAACTAGTTTACACATTCTGGAACTGGGTAGCATGGGCTCTCCTTGGGTCTGCCTTTTTGGAGCATCCCTGTTTCTTACCTGTGGTTTTAATCCATCTCCATTAGCCCCTCCAGTGTGGGCCTTGCTCTACAGCTTCCACAGACAGTAAATTCCATATATACACTGGATGTTATCCCAACCAAACAGGCAGTTCAAGAACACTACATCAACTATTGCTACTATGCCTGATTTTTGCTAATAGCAGAAATAAAAATTATATCCACACAGCAAAGCCATTTTAAATTATACCTATAGCATTCATCTTAATACTTGTGAAAGGCCAACAATAAATATAATATTTATTGTCCACTCCCATGCTCTCTCAGCATACACCTGCACACACCAGGCTGGGAGGGACAGGGACCCTCAGACTGCCCTCCCCTCATCACCCTCTTCCCTTCTGGAACAGCTGCAGGCAAATTTGGCTCCCCCTTTGCCCCAGATCAGGGGGACAGGACAGGCAGCAGGAAATGGGCATGTTCTGCAGCCCAGCCCCATGGAAAACCTCAGCCCTTCAGCACAAGTGATCAGCTGTGCAAAGCAGCTTCCACAGGGAAGGGGGAAATTAATTCCTCCCTGATTCCCCTCCTGAGCTCAGCTTATCCCTGAAGCATGAGATTAAATTACCCTTATCATTATGGTAGCTTGCCTTGCTAGAAATGTTATTAGCAGTGATGAAATTATCCAGCCCTGTTTTACACTGGAAAGAAATGCAGGAGGCTCCTCACCACAGCTACAAGGAGCGGGTGCTCTCTTCAGAAAGGGAAGGGCTCTTCTCTTCTCCAAGGGCCCTAAATTGGGCAAAGGAAGGACCAGGACCTTGGTCTCAACTCGTGCAACAAATCTCTGTCACTGAAGTCACCAGCTGAGGACCACAAGGATGGCCAAGTTCTAATGGCCAAGAGAATGACACCCTCAGGGAGCTGTGACATCCAGGCTTTCATGTAACCTCCTCTGGCAACAGGAGCAGGAGAGAAAAGGGATCCGGTGAATCCATGCACAGTTCTGTGCCCCAGCCCTGCATTCCTTGCTGCACCAACACAGACAACAGCAAAGAATCACAGCTGGGATTTTGCACACAACTCCCCCCTCCCCAAACCTTGACCTTCCTCGTTATTCTTAATTTACTCATTCGCTTCACAGTGCAAAGAATGTAAAGAGAAATAATTAATACATTGCAAAATATATCAAGAGATGAGCTAGGACCAAGGGTAATTAATATTGCCCCTCTATGAAGCCCACTGTAATTGGATGGTAAAGCACCCTGCTTTGTGTAAGGAAAAAAGGAGCACAAAGAGACTCACGTTACAGAAGGCTCATCCCACATTAAAAATTACAGTAATCAAAGCCATAATGAGCTGCAACATTTAATGAAACTTTTCAACAATATCTTCAGGCTGTAACATCAGAAATGGTAATGTTTAAAGAAAAACACAAAAAGGCACTAGAGGGGGAGGATCACTGGGGAAGGATCTGCTGCTGCCAGTGCCAAGGAGCTGATTTTGCCCATCAGCAATGTGCCAGTCCCCAGTGGCAGCCTTGGAGCACAAGGTGGGAAGGTCCAGCCCTCCACAGGTGCTTTGCACCCCAATCTCACCAAAACAGGCACAGGACCCTTGGAAAGGCCACACCTGAACAGCTGGAACAGCTGGAACAGCTGCACCCAGCAGTGCCCCAGCTCTGGTATCAGATACAGAGCCCCACCACTGCTTCCAGTACAATCAAGGTTTAGAAAGAAATTTAAAAGTAATTCACTGTATTAGAGCCTTGTAGGAGAAACATAGCAGCACCAAGCTGGCTTTAAACAGAGAACCAAGAGAAAATTTACTGTTCAGGAGGAAAAGTGTGCCAGCAAGACAGGATGTATCTCATCTGCACCCTGATTTCTGTTCTGACCAGCAGCCCCATGCTCAGAGCACTGGGACAACTCCCACCAGCCCAGCATCCTCAGAAACTCTTTACTACATGTTCCATAGAAAACTAGAAATGCAAAACTGGTTAGGTCTTACTAGAGCAGAAAAGGGACTAGACAGTAAGAAATTTCAGATTCATTTATGCCAAACCCAATTTCTTGTAGCCATAACTGATTTTTTGTTTGTTTTATAATGAGAAGATGAACTTTTCAGAGTCTGATCTCAGCAGCATAGATGAGTTATTCCTTAAGCTCTTTAAACTTACTACTGTGCATTGTATATCATTCAATCACTTTTATTATCACTTTTGAAAGAAGCCAAGCAACTCCAAGAGCATCCTTCTATTAATCCTAAAAAATACCCTATGGATTTTTCCATCCTGCACCTGAGCATGTATTTACATGATGGATTCATTACACCCCATTGAGTGAAGGATTGTGCATTTTTAAGCACACTTATAAATATGTATTCATCTGACACACTGGTGGAACTAATCTGGGTTTGAGAAGGTCCACAATTATGAATTTACCAGCTCTTCCCTAATTGCCCCTAAGGGATAGGGATGGAAGAAGAGATGAGCATCTGGAGCTGCAGGGAGATTGTACATTAGTGATGCTTCTGAAAAGCAGCTCAGGAGAAGCACCCAGTTTTCAGAGAGTGTGGAAAGAACTGCCCAAGTACAGGAAAACGAGAATCAGGCCCATGGCTTGGCACGGAGGCAATCCACACCCACTCAAGGATACAAATAACCCAATTTCCCCAAGCTGTTCTCTCCTCAGCGTCTCTGAGCAGTGCCACCTTCCCTTGGAGAAGACAGGGACAAAACCACAGCCCAGCTCTCCTGCCAAAACAAGCCACATAATTAGCAAAGCATTGCTGTGCTTCTAGCTCTCCTTGTCATAATTTGTTTTAATTAGAGATTCTGCTGCTGGTAGGTGACCTTGACGTCAGCAAGAAAAAAAACAAAACAAAAACAAACCAGTTATAAAGTGTTACCCTGGTTTTGAAGCCTTCTGTTAGATTCTTCATATTGGAGTCAGAAATGTTCCTGTATTACACTTTCTACTATAAACAATGGCCATGTTTTGCTGTCTTTCATTGTTTACAGATTTCTAGGTGGGAAAGGTGATTGACAGTTGGCTTGACCAATGTGGGTTGAGAGGTGGAATTCCATCCTCCAATCCACAGGCCCCATAGGAAATGTATAAAACCGAGTTTTGTAAATAAACTCACTCCCTTTTTCTTTCTGCTTCCCTCACCAGCGTGTCCTCATGTGGTTCTTTCCATGTCCATGGTGACAATAAAGCATTCCAAGTTTCTCCCACCATGGCCCCCTTTCTGAAGGGGAGAGGAGATTTTGGCCCAGTTATATCTCAGCTTTGTGGCTCCAAGGGCAGTTGCCCAGTTTGGCTCCAGTTCCTTGCAAGCATTTCTCTCACACTTCCCAAGGAGCTAAAGGCAGCCCAGGCAGGTCAGTGCCAGGGGATCTCCAAGGCTGAACCAGCAAAAGGGACCTGATCTCTCAGATTAAAGCTGGTCAGACTGACCCCTCTCCTCTGGTCAGACTGACCCCTCTCCTCTGGTCAGACTGACCCCTCTCCTCCTTGGAGCACATCCCTCTACATTCCTCTCCTGAGAGCAGCCAGGAGTTGGAGAAATGCTCTGGACATGTGGCAATTGCACCTCTGGTGTGCTTCATTCCCCCTGCACAGACAGCTAGGCCCTTAGCATCATGCATTTATGCATCATGCATAAAAATTTATGCTTTTAGAATTTTACCCTTCCATTTGATTTGTGCTTTATATTTGTGCACCCCAGTCAAACCCAGATTTTATTCCCTTCCTAATTTCCCTGAGATGCTGGAGTTTCCAATTAACCAGAAATGCTTTTTTATTCCTTAAAACTCTCCAGTTATGAATAATCATGCTAGCTCATAAATGAAAATTGTCTATTTAGATTCTGTAGTTCTGGGGGGGTACATGGGGAAAAAAGCAAGCATGAAGCAGTGGCCCTTAGGTCATTTGCAACTTATTAATTTCAAGCAGAGCTCTTAGCTAGCTTATTAACACTGAGTGTACTGCAGTGGAATTTAATGGCCAGGATATTAATTACCTCGCAGGCTTTCACATCTAGAAGATGGTTTATTTTTATTTTATGTTACAAAGCAGCTGCACCAAGGGGATCATTCAGCACTCTCAGATCCGTGCAGGTCCTTACAAGGCTGGTTCTAGGCAGGATGAGCTGGGGGTCGTAATAAACGCCAATCACTCGCTTTTTAGAATTTATGAAAATTTAATAAGGAATAAAAATTGGTTATATAAAAAATAATACAAATGTAATAATAATAAAAGTTAAAACAAACTTTTAGAGTTAGGACAAATCATGAGACAATAAAAAACAAAGAAAGGCAGCCCAGGCTTCAGCCCTCCCCCGTCCCAGACAAAGGCTGGTCAGGAGAAAGCCCCAAGAGAAGGAATCTCTCTCTTTTTTGAGGGACTTCTTTATAAATCTGCACATTTTATTTAAAACAGTT
>VXBR01000802.1:1395-172227 GCA_013400215.1 Cisticola juncidis
GGCTGTGAGGAGCAGCTTTGGCATCTGCCTGGGCCTGCGGAGACCAACCCAGGCACCTGCAGCAGGGTGTGTTCCCCTCCTGTTTGAGCACAGGTCTGAGGTGGATCCTCTCTGTCCAGCTGAGAGCCTGGTGCCAGCACAGCCTCCCCCGAGGGCACAGCCAGGGCAACGGCTGAGGTGAGGGCAAAGGCTGGCATGGCCCTGACTGAGGCCGTGGCCACCACAAACACCCACACTTGGGGCATCTCAAAGACGGATGCCGCGCGCACTGGGACTGCCATTCCAGCTCCCCTTATGGAGTTTTTTAAAGAGAAGGGTGTTTCTTCTCAGCTGCAGGTAAGCAGCCTGCAGCCAGGCCTGAAGGCCTCCCAGGATCGTGTGGCCCTCAAGCCACATCTGCTGGGCCCCCTCCTCTGAGGGCAGCACAATGTGGTGGGAAGGCAGGCGCTTCTTGGGGAGAGCTGGGCAAGTTGCTCCCCCATTTTTTATTCTTGGTGTTTGCAAATTGCTTAGGTGCAGCTCTGTGTCTTGTGGCAAGAAGTGTCATTTTAAATGTGTTGGTAGTGCAGAAGCAGGGATGCTGGAAAAGAAACATTTACATGTTTAGTAAATGTCCTGTATGACAAATGCAGAGATTCAAGGGCACAGGACTCAGGAACATGTCTTGGTGGAGATGAAGATCAGTAAACTTCTCCTCAATGAGTTCATTGAAGAATTTAGAAAGAAATCTCTGTTATGCATGAGCTTGTTGGAAAGCAACCCAACCCAGTCCTATTTGTATGGAATATTGTTACTAGACAACGCTAATGAGAGTACTTTGAATAATGAATCCAGACCTTGCCGGTATCTGGCCAGGGCAGGATTGCAGCAAAGAGTGGCCTGAGCCCTTTCTGCTGTACTTGGAGGGGGGTTAAAGCCCTTTTGTTGATCTCAGGCCGAAGAAAAAGGAACTGCAAAAAAATCAGGGATGGCAGCCCGATGCTACCTGAAGATCCCCACTGTGGTGCCAAATTTCCAGCAGACACATGATATGCCCCAGCTACCAAAGCTGCAGAGGTTTCCACGCACTGGGAAAGTCTCCCAGCTGCCCTCCAGCCCCTGCCAGTGCCAGGGCAGGGAGTGCCCCACTGCAGCAAGGACACCAAAAATGAGCCAAAGCAGGGAGCTAATTCACAGCAGCTGTTACTCAGGTGATTTTAGTTATCATCACTTTTCACTGCTTAGTTTTGAATGGATGTAGATGGATGTCACCTGGACCTGATAAAAGGAGGGCAGCAGGAGGGAGGGTTGGCTCTCTGCAAGGGATGCTCTCAGTTGTCTGTAGGTGGCTCTTCGAAGCTGGTAAGGGAAACCTGTGATAAGCATCGACTTTTGTATCTGTGGAGGGGTTTGCTTCCGTCCTCGAGAAGGTAGAGAACTTTTGGAAAGATGCAGAGTTATCATTGCTTGAGAGAAGAGGCACTGTGATGCCTGGCTCAGGCATGGGCTGCACAACCTGAGGCCAGTCCCGTGCTGGTGTCGCTGGAATAGCTGCAGTGCAGTGTAAGCTCAGGAGAGCTGAGCTGTAGTTGCTGCCACCTTTTGCTGTGTGTGGAAAGCAGAAGGTAGGAACATCAGTGATCTGTTGTGTTTGACCTGATTGTTATTTAAGATTGTAGCAAATACTGAGCAGGAGCTGGGATGCAGATTGTAATTGCTCATCTTTCTAAGGATAAATATGGATACTATTAACCTGTGCCCTGTTTATTTTATCTAACTCACTAATTTACTGCAGTGGTTTTATAGTGCCTTTTTATTATTATAATGTCTAAATGTAGTGGCAGAAGATATGTGTTGGGAGTTTTTGCTTTTGTTTTTTCTAATGATGAAACCATTCTCTTTGCCCTGGTGAAGATGCACTCTGCTTTTGTCCTTGTATAGAGCTATGATTTTGTCTATATGGCTTCCCCATCCCTTTTCTGCCTAGGCTTTCTCACCTACAGTTTTCAGTAGAGAAGCAAGAAGCATTTGAAAGGCTGAACCTCAACATAACTGTGACCCTTGAACAATATTTCCTTCTTCCAGTTTCTTAAAATGTCTGCCCTGGGCACTCAGTGTGGCCTTTTTCCTTGAAGCTCTATGGCTGTCTTGAATGCTTACGGTGGAAAAAGCAATCCCTGATTTTTTGCGGCTCTCTGTCCAGATGGAGACTGCTGGAAGGGAGGTAGGACTGGTACTGGAGACCTGGCAGCTTGTGCAGAAAGGAAATCTTATTGAAATAATGGTAATGTGGACAAGTCATGCAAGTCAGGGTGGTGAGCTCAAATATGCAAGTGCTTGCAGTTTCCCTTTGGCACTTTACAGTTAAAGGGTATGGACTCTTCCTACTTGTGTCTCTTAATCCTCAATTCTTGCCACACTCCTTCAAGAACTTTTGTGTTGTAATTTTCTGTGTTTTCTTCCTCTCTTCTTCTTTCTGTGACTTTCTATATGCCTTAGATAACCTGTCGTACACTGTCAGCTTGCTCAGTCACCCCAGCAATCATTATGATTGTGTAGAAATTGTAGGTGCACAGTAGGCAAATGTGTCGTGCTTCTGTGTGTCCTCTGCAGGCAAACCTGCTTCCCAAACCTTCAGTCAAACTTTGGAAAAAGAGATGTCTCTAATTCTTTGTTGTGGTTTATGTGCTGATGAAGCAATATTTCCATCTCAGCTTAAGCCACTGCAGAGCTGGAATTGTTTCTTTAGCAGCAGGTGCCAGGGCAGGGTTCTTATGGCTACAAAAGTTGTGCCTCTTCCAGGACAGATTTCTGCTTCTTTGTGCAATAAAAAGCATGTCTTAAACTGCTCCAGTGCGAGCCATGCACTTGTCTAGATGTGTTTTCGGACACAGATATTTATATGAATGCCTAGAGAGTGGCCTCCTGGGAAGGAGGGACAAATGTGAAAGGAGACTGCCCTAATAAAACATGCTTCTGCTTCAACAAAAAACCCTGTTTTCCCTTCACAGAGAAGAGTATAATCTTTTTCTTGGTTGGCCTAAAGGGAATAAATAAGTCTCTCCATGTCCTCATGTATCTTCTACTAGTCTCAAATTATTTAGAAAAGTTGTCATTTTTTTAATTTTTGGAGGGGTGGGGGGTCTGCACTTCAGCCCTGTTCTCTAAGCAGTTAGGAACCTGCACAGCTACTGTGGGTGGGGCAGTGATTACCAGGTAATTAACAGCAGCACTTGATGGCATGCAGGTTGGTGTGCCTGGAGAGGTGAGAGGTTGGCTGGTGCCTGGCTGAGGGATTGAGGGCTGTGGTGAGACAAGGGATAGGAAGCAGAGTGGGAAACATTACTTACACAAGCAGGTCTATGTGGATGTCTGGGGTGTAGGTGGGATTTAACATGGACTTGATCACAATTTATGAAGAATTGAACATGTAACTATGAGATATATACATTTATTTAGTTGCTGCTCTAAATGCTGCATTTACTAGCGTCTTACATGGTCTCTTTGTATTTTGTTCAGAAGTTGAATAAAAACATTGCAGTCCAATTATGATCTTTGTAAACACCAGCTAGTGTCTTGCTTTTTGTTAAAAACAGAAGCCCAGAGGGTCAACAGATCTTGCATTCAGTGTACACACTGTAAAAGAAGTGGCTCTCTCCTGTTCATGTGGCTAGCTTGTCCCTTCAGGCTGGAAAACATTTCTGGGAGCATTTCCTTGCTCCTCCTATATCTCTATTCCCTTGGTATCTGATGCTAATACTATATTTTTCTGAAATTAGGCTTAAAACCTTTTCCTTTGTGATTTATACCTGGCACTTGGTGGGGGAGGAGTCTGATAAGGTTTATTTTCTTGTAGGCTCTCAAATTGCAGCCCTTTGTATTTAGCTGCAAAATCCTAAATCAAGCTAACAGGATGCCTGAAATGGAAATTGGTAGAGAGTAAAAGAAAATGCCTGGTACAGATGCTACCAACTATTTTTAGTTCCTGACAGTCCAGTATTGCTCTTACCCAGGGACTGTTCATGTTGTTTCTTTTTCTTGCAGCTTTCAGTTCTGTGATGACTGAGAAACAAAAATACAAAGTAAGGGTATCCAGAGTAGATGGACATTACCAAAATTAGGGGGCAATTTGACCATACACTGATCTGTATGATTGCCCTCCTCTGTGGAAGATTGCAGAGGTGTGATTGCAGTCATTTCTGCTGGCCAGTGTTTTTAGTGTTAACATAGCTACCCAGGGAGTCAGCCAGCCTTTATGGCTGGCTTTGGAACTGAAAGAAAAAGAGAAGAAAATGTCTGTGATATTTTACTGTAGCAGTTCCACGTGCTGTTGGTGGCATGGAACAACCAGATTTTGTATCTAGTAACTACTTGTGGTGCAGCTTAAAATGTGCTAATTGTAAGAGCTGCTTCCGTAGAAAGGTGACTTCTAATTACTGCTGTGTTAATTCTTCCTATAAAATGAGAAAAACCCCAGAACTTCCTAATTGTTTCCATCAGTGTTTGTATTTGTTACCCCTGTTCTGAAGATTCAGTGCTAAGCAATACTGAATAGGTTCTTGGATGTTTTAGTTCTGTGGTCAAGAGACCCAGAAGGTGCAAGAGCTGCATACAAGCAAGAGTGTGTTTGGATGGTGGTCTGGGACAGAGAGTAACTGGCCAAGTTTAAGTTTTGTAATTGACAAGCATTTTTAACTGGAAAACTGCAGTTTAGAGTTTTAGTCTTGAAATTCTCATAGTACATAATGTAAACATTTAGCATAATTTACAAGCTCACTTTGGGAATAGGTTGCAATTAAATGTTACCTCCTGAGGTGTTTCTCTCTCAAGTTGTGTGTCTTAAAGAACAAGAGAAATAGGATTTTACGTGAGAGGAAACAGACCTGCAGAACTTTTCACTATTCCAGGTCCAGTACTGAAGTGGCTGTTGTGAAAAACCAGCCAGGACCATGAAAGTCAGTGGTCTGAAGAAACTGCTGTACATCAACAGCTGAACTTCAGTGTGCAGGAGCCAGTGCTGCTGCCAGCATGATCTGTGCACCCTGGGACACTTCCCGGTTCCTGTCCCTTGACACTGCTTTCACATGGGGCTGGGGAAGGAGTTTGGGTCTGTGAAGTGGCTGGTGGTGAGAAACAGGTTCATTTTTGTGTGGTGAGCAGATGGTGTGCACGTGTCTCTGTGGCTTAGGGGCCTTTGTGAGCTTCTCACTTGAGCTAGAGTTTGTGGGGTCTTTAAAGATTTTTTTTTCTCCCTCCCATTAAGAGAAATGAGTTGTTGAAGTCCCTGAAATGTTCAATTTCCATCCTTATGCGAGATACTGAGGAATACAGTCTTTTCATCCCTTAGGTAATTATTTGCCTTATTATTGAACTGCAGTGAGATAGGACTAATGTAGGTTACAAGTAGTAACAGAATATGAAACAAGACAACAATAAGCACAAGAGCAAAAGATAAAAATAGTCTCAGGAATTAAGCTAGTAGTTTGAGAATTGTATGAATATATGAAATGCTTGCAACTGTGCTTAAATCTATTTTTCTTTCTGATAAAGAATGTGTTTTCAAGTATTATGCATACAGGATTCACCTGGGATGTAATAACTTGAAGAATTTCAAGTGCTCAGCATCAGGAATGAAATAACAAACTTTTGACTTAAGTTGTCAACCTGAATAAACTATTAACTACCCCATAGCAATTACAAGTTATAGCTAATAACAGTGCAATAAAAGCCACAATTGCCTTTTTTCCCCTTCAGCATTTTCTCCCAAATTCATCAAATTTGTTTTTCTGCTTCGTTCCTTAGTTTGCTTTCCAAACTGTTCCATATCCTCATTGGATCTTGAGAACTGTCTCAGGAGTAGATTTGAATAATCAATTTTGAATGTAGGGAATTAAATGATCACACTTTGTAAGCTTAGGCTTCTGGATTGGAAGCTTTGGGTAATTCAAGCAGACATTGCTGACTGCTCAACCTGGTCTGGCAGGCTCCAGTTTCTGAAAGGTGGGCAACTGAAAACTGTGTAAGCACAGGAAGGCAAGTTATGGGGTAGCTAGGAAATGGCTCTGGCTGGCTTGTGTCCCAGGTGTCATCTTTAATAGTTGTTTGCTTATATTATTAGTAACCAGGCCAATGGGCCAATTACCTTTAGTGTTTGAGGGGTTTTTTTTGTTGTTGTTTGGATTTTTAAATTTTTTTTCAACATTATTTTAGGGTTGATTTATTTGTTTGAGCTTCTGATTTGCTCGTTTTAGTTTTGGCCAGTTGTGCTGGCGGGTGGCTGTGACTGCACTGTGGTGCCCTCAGCTGCTGCCAAGCTGTGCTTTGTGGGACCTTGGCCATACATAAATGCTGCTGTATATTGAAAGAAATGTTAATGTGGAAAGAAACTGATCACAAATGTGAGCCAGATACATTGTGATGTACAATAATGTGTGTGTTTATATAACAGCCAAGTATAACTGTGATTTAACCACTTGTGAGGAGACATTTTCTACTTCTGCTCTGTAAAATATTTGGGATTAAACTAATTTAAATAAATTACGAGCAAATGCAGTCTGGGATGATGTTACATTGAAAGGTCTAGAATGTGCTCTGAAGCAGATACTGTGATGCTGACTGATAATCCTAGGAGAATTTTCTCGATTAAGCACTTGTGTGAATCTTGGTTATATCTGATAAGCAGGGAAATGGTGTTCCTAAATATAACCAAACTGTATTAACAAGAGGATTAGAATGATTTGATGTAGAAGCTTTTCTCACTCAACTCTTAACAAAGATTATGTTTGTTTAATCTTATAATTTAAGCACAGTGGAAATTCAGAAGAGCTGAAATTGCCATTCACTTATTTAAAAGGCTTACTTTGGGACAGAATGCATTATCAGAGAAGCTTAATATTTAAACTACTTCCAAAAGTCTGAATTTTCTGTGTAGTATGGTCAAAGTATGATTTCTAATCTATAACTTTGCAAAACACTCTGGATTGATCTGTTGAATTAGATACATCACTAAGTTTTATGTCTATTTGTAGCAGTCTGTTCAAGTTAGTTTTTTTGAGTTTTGGGGTTGCTGGAGAATTCTGTGCCCTTTGTTTACTTTCAGTCTGAAGTTTCTTCCTAACAGCTGTTTAATTGCCCTTAACTGTCAGTCAAGTAATCATTGACTTTTTTTTTGAGAATCAGAAAGTTTCCCAGTTTAGGGCTATCTCTGTCAATATTATTGTTTCAAAGAGATTACTTCAGTCAAAACATTGATGCTGTTCATTTTTAGTCAAACACTGAGCTCCATTGCTGTTCTGTCTGTTTTATAAATAAATGACATTTTCATTGCTGTAAATGCTCAGTTGTTTGATAGCTGATATTCCTTTCACTGTTAATTTCAGTTCATGTGTCTCCATTAGAACTGGCTGCTGTGCTGAGAAATCTCCTTGGTTTGTTGAAAGGCTGATTACAGCATCAGTCTGGGTTCTCTTAGGGTGTGAGGAGACCCACTGACTTGAGCACATGGCCAGTTTGGGGAAGAGGGTCACTGAAATCAGAGGGGAGCAAAGTGGGACTTGAATGAAGCTGCCAATACAGGTCAGGTTAGGTATCTCTTAAATACTTCATTGGGTGGGGGTTTGCAGCTGCAGAAAATACTGATGGACTACTCAGACCCACAAACTAAGCAAATGGGAAACACTCCTACTTAGTTTGCCATCCTGTCCATTATGGGGGAAATTTTATGTTTTGTTTTGAACTGTGTTCCCATGCTCTTTGATTGTATCACTCCTAGCATTTTGGGTTTAGGTCTATCCATTATTTAAATCAAGAGACCCTGTGAAAGTGGAAAGCAATTAGTTACATTCCTAGTTCCTGTTTCTTTGTCTTGGTCTTGTTTCCTTCCTCCAACACATCTATGAAATCTAGTAAAAATAATTCTTCTGTTTAATTCAAGCAAAACCCCAATGGTTTATGATGTACACTCTCCTTTGTGCTCAAGAACCTGTGAAGGTATTATTTGCACAATGATCTAACTTCAATTTTTCTGCCTTTCTAAGAGTAAAAGTAGACTGGACTGTTTCCTGGGGAAGGAGGGGACAAATTTCTCCACAGAGTTAAGATTAAATTGAGGTTTGTGTCCACTTAGCCATCCTAATACACTTCCATACTTGAGCAAGTCAGTTGTATTGCTGCTTATATTCCAGTAGCTTGATGAATCTAAGAATGTTTCTGAATTCTTCCCTTGAAATTACCTTGTTGTTGTTAGTAGCAAAAAAACCCCAAAAAACCCAAACCCAACACAAAAATCAAACCCCACAAACCCCCTAGCATAAGAACTCCCAAGTTTTTGTTGCAGAGTTGTGCTCACCCTTGGATTGGGATAAGCAGGAGTTCTTGCTTGAGTACTGTAGGCACAGAATCTGCAATATGCCTCTGGTAGATGCTGTGGGGCCATTATTCTTGAGGTTTGACTCCTTTCTATCATTCGAGCCCAGAAGTGAGTGTGGGGTTGGAGATGTAAAAAAAGAAACAATTGGACAGGAGCAGAGAAGAGTTTTAAACTTTTAAGGATATGACAAATTTGTTGGATTGTCTGTCTGCCCTTCTTAGATCTTTTGAGGCAGTCAGTAAAGGAAGGGAAATAATGGGACTGCTGAGAGAAGGAAATGGAGGAGCACCAGACTCTGCAACAGCTAGTGTAACTTGTAGTACATGGCCATCAGCTAGTAGGGTTTTCAATATTCAGTTTGAAAGTGACCATATCAAACAACCTCCTCAGCAGAACACTGGTTCTTTGAAACCTTTATCTTATGAGACTTTAAAGTAAATTCTGTGTAAACATACTAGCAAAGCAAAGTTGTAAAAATACCTTTCCTAGAATGGTGTGGGTTGGGTTTTTTTTGTTGTTGTTGTTGTTTGTTTGGGGTTTTTTATTATTTTTGTTTGTTTTGTTGTTTTTTTTTCTTCTCTGGCTGTAAACCACTTGGAATCTCAGCTGAGCTGAGAGGAATATCAAGAAGCAATGTTTCAAGATGTTTCAAGAGCTCCCTCTCTAGACTGAATGCTCCCTGGGTAGTGGCAGATTGAGGTCTGTTTCCTGTTGCTGGCCATGTCAAGGGTGTGAGCTGCTGCTTTCATTTTCAGTAAGACCTGGGAAGAGTTACATCCTTTGGGGGAGTTGTATTTGGTGAATGTTACAGCTTGATGATAAAGATTTTGAAACTGAGCTCATAGGGCTTAAGTTGTCAGGTCTTGATATACTTTTCTGATTTGTTTTCTGGGTTTTTTTTTTTCCTCTTTTGTTTCATGATCTTTCTATAGTTGAGCCTTCTATCATTAAATTATGGGGTTTCGATTGGTTCAAAATCTACCTCTGGGCCATGAACATACCAGTAATCTCAACAGCAGAGGCTGAAGATGTAAAATGCCTTGATTTAAAAATTCAAAATTTTGACCTTTAATCTCTTCCACACTTTCCTCTAAAATAGGACTTCCATTGATTTAAAGAAGCCTGTTTTCACTAAGAATGAAAATAAGCATATCCCTGAACAATGGCAGATTATCAAAAGTTATACTTCATCTTTTATTTTGAAACAGTTCAAAATATCCCAAGGCCAGGTATCACAATTGTAGTTTGAGGCAATGTTTAATTGCTTGAAGCTTTTATCCAATTAGCACTTGTTTGCTCCTTGGTGCCTTCAGGTGGAATGACTGGCACTAGCAGTAGATGGTTTTGACCTGCTGAGAAATAAGGCTGCTTAAAAATACCTCAGAATGAAATAGTTTCTTATTCTTGTTGTAGGGTTTATGTTTATTTGGCTTACAGGAAACAAAAGCAGCTTGGGTGTGTGAAATCTCATGGTGATTGTGTGGTTTACAGAGGGCTTGGGTAAGGGCACGGAGAACATTGATTCTGAGGTGTTGCACTGTTCTTCTCAAGGTTTTTGTTTTGTTTTTGTTTTTGTTTTTTATAACAGCACTCTCAAGTGAAATTTTTAATGAATTATTAATTTTGGAAGCTCGTACATCCTGACCGCTTCCTTTCTATCTCCTTCAGTGTTGCCCTCATAGAAAGACATCCGAGTGCAAAGCTGTTGGCTGTTTATTAGTGATGACTTCTCTTGCTCAGTGTTGTAAAGTCTGGAATAACTCCCAGCTGCTTATGTGACACTTGAGTTTGTTTTTCTTTGAAGCCTTGCTTACATTAGGATAACCTTTGGTTTTACCAGGGGAAGATCAATACTGGGTAGGAATGTGAGTCTTTTTAATTTTTCCATGTGTACTGTAAGGTTCACACTAATTGCCATATAACTTAAAATAGTTTGTTTAAAGTGCTTTCTTGCATCCTGACAGCTCATTAGTATATTATGGTGGCTTGTTTTGTAAGCTGGAGAAAATGTTTCCCATAATATTCTTTCTCTGGCTGACAGACCACATTTATTTCAAATTTATCCAGCAATACCTTAATCTTTTTATATCTGAAACTTAGTCTCATCTAGGCCTGGAATATGACTGTAAGACTTAAATAGATGTAGAAATTAAATTGTCCAATTTTCAGGTAATGAGATAAGGAATAATCTACCCAAATGTGCCAAAAAAAAAAAAAAGTAACAGCCATGATTTCTCTCAAAATTCTACTTATCAGGCCTAAATGCCTTGATGGGACATGTTCCTATGCTACCTTACTGGAGCCTCAGACATGACCACCTGGCAGAGGGTTACAGAGCCTCTCTTTAACATCTGTGACTGGACAGGTACATGGAATGGATGATTTGTAAGCAGACAGATGCTCCATCAAAGGGAAAATCACGTATTTGAAGACCTTCTTTTATATCAAACTGGATACTCTGTCTTTTCCCAACTCTCAGAAAGGCAAGTTCTGCATCTCCAATGTGATGTTTCTGTGCTTAGATGTGAAAGGTCATTTGTTTCTTCTCTCAGTAAGTGAAAATGTATTCACGTGTCAAATCTTTCATGTCAGGGAGAATCCAGACTGTGGACTCAAAAGCTTTTCTTGTCATGTTTCTAATTAGGTCTGTGACTCATTCTCATGAATAATATATCAAGCTGCATATTAACATCTAATCCAGCTACATCATCAATTTACAGCAAACCTTGGCTGCAGTAACTCCAGTTAAGTCAGAGGCTGCAACATTTTTTCAACAGCTGTTAAAACTTCCGTAGTGTCTCTGGGTACTAAACTTGCAAAGCAAGTGATCAGATTCATGTTGCAGTATGTGGGGGTGAATGAATTTGATTAAAATAATAAAAGTAGATTTCTAAAGATAACTTTGAGGTTGAGGCCAAAAAGCCCTTCATCCTAGGTACAAATGATTTTCCTTTATGATCTGAGGAGGACAGTATTTATCCAAGTTCATACTAAAGAGCTGTGTATGGTTAGATTAGACTGCTTTTCTTGGTAAGAAACTGATTTGTTTTCTATCTCTGAGTGCAACAACAAAAAAACAAACAAACAGTTAATAAATTATTACAAAGGTTTTTAGCCTGAAATGAAATCACTTGTCGCTTGACCTCAGTCTTGCAGAATATTTTGAAGGATTGTCCCAGCTCCCTCATTAATATGCTGGATGGGACTGCAGTGGATGAGCTGGTGGGTTTTGTTTGTGATCATGCTGCCAGTTATTGTCAAACAGCTTCACTCCATCATGTGGTGTTCATCACCAATTAGTCATCTGACAGGTATAATTTCTCAGTGCTGTGCATCACTATTGTAGCTGTAAATTATCTTTGAAAGTGTCTTTAAAATGTCATCTTTTCCTGCTGTTGTCTGTTTTCCATCACCTAGTCCATGATAGGTTGCTGGCACTGGCATATGCTTCCTTCCCAGTTTATTTTATAGACAGAATGAAAGATTCCTGCCACTCCCTTTCTGGCTCTCCCTGCTGCTCAACCCTTTTCTCCAAAGATCTGGGCTTACAGGAGGCTCCACTTGGTGACTGCTGTGTGTTTGTGTCAGAGCAGGGAGAGAACAGTCTTCATTTCACATCTGTTGACTCTCACGCAGCAAGGGAGCCTTTGAAAAGGGTGCAGCTTGGATGGAGCTCCTGTCAGACCACATCAGAATAATCAGCTCTGAGAGAGACAGGTTCCATGTGCTCGAGTTGGGGTGCATATGTATCCTCCCTGCTGCATCCATGCAGCAGTGGGACAGGGATCCTGTCTGCTCTGTGGTGCCTCACTGGAGATCTGTTCCAGGCAGCGGGGGTGTGACGTAGCCATGGAGGAGGAGGAGGATTTGGTGTGTAGGTCACAGCTGTTGGACTTCATCTGGCCAGGCTGCTGGGTTAGATCTGACAGTGTGTGAGCAACTGCTTCTATGAGACCTGTGTGTGGGAAAGGGAGGTGTTAGCTAAGCCTGCTTTTCTGTTTTGAATGGAGCAAAACTGGCTTCCAGATAGCACCTGGCAGTAAATGGCAAGCAAAGGTGCAGCCAGCTTATGCACAGTTAAAAAGTGTCAACGTGCATGACCTGACAATGGACTGTCACCAAAAGGAGATGGAACACAGTGGAGGGTTCTTGGAAAACTAAATTGCTGTGTGTTTCAAAAATCAGTGAAATACTCCCCGCAGTAATGGGGCAGTAGTAGCTGTGATGCCTGTGCCACAGGCTTTTGCATATGAGCGTGTGTATGGCATCAATGAATTGATAGTATTGCTTGGCTGTGCTAGACTGTGATTGCCAATTTTAGCAACCTTTAGTAGCTTTTAAACCTTTTTTTTTATGATTGCCTTAAATGTTCTGAATAATAGCGAGGATCCCAGGCCATAATGAAATGGGATAGTCATTCTTCTGTAACTTTCTGAAAGACACCCTTAAAACAGTGTTGATGTATTTCTAATGCAAGGTTAGGAAAAGAAAAAGGAGTACGATCATGGACAGTTCATTTAGAATCAGAGCTTCACTTATGAAAGAAGGGTGAGGCTTCTAAATCGCTAATGTGTTCTTGTCATAAGTATCAAAAATTAGAATGTGAGGTTGCACTGGGGTTCACCAGTCTGCATTGATGTCTGACCTCCATCACACTGTGCTTCTCCCTCTTCTGTCAATATTATTTAAAAGACTGGGTTAATGATGGTTTTTTAACCTAAGAATCAGAGTGCTTTATACACCTGCCAATGACCTCAGCATCACTGGAAAGTTACAG
This sequence comes from Cisticola juncidis, assembly GCA_013400215.1. NCBI lineage: Eukaryota > Metazoa > Chordata > Aves > Passeriformes > Cisticolidae > Cisticola > Cisticola juncidis. The sequence continues at coordinate 14,520 of VXBR01000802.1, forward strand.
TTAAGAGCAAGGGCAACCATTTTAAGTTAAGGAGCAAGAGTGGATAGCCAAAAAAAAAAAAAAAAAAAAGTGCCAAAGGAATCACTTCCTAAGTGTGGGGGAAAGCAGCACAACTTTCTGGCTTGTTTGCACATGTACAGACTTGATACACCTTTAAGATTTGCCTGTAATAAGCCCCAGGTGTTACACCTTAGACAATATGAATTGAACTAATTAGCAAGCTGAAAGGTTTAGATTGTTTCAGCAATTGAAGACTTTCACATGGATTTATGCTCCCTTTGACTTGTAGAGCTCTATGCAGTAGTTCTTGAGCAGGTTTAATTTTTTGCAGTAGAAGTTTACATGAGCTGTTTCTTGTGTACTTTTATGTACTTAAAATGTAAATATTCACATTGTTAGCTTATTGTACCTTTAAACAAATGGGTAAATCGAGTTCATGAAGCTTAGGAAGAGAAATGACACTTCCAACGTTGCCAGCAGTTCTGCATAAAGAGCTGGTGATTTTAATTGATCAATGGCAAAGAAAAAAAAAACATTTGTGTTTGACTCCCAGAAAAGGAACAGGATACACTGTCAGATCCACAATTTAAATTAAATACTCTGTGTGGAAGTTGAGTTTTCTATTTCAATGACATTTTAAACTGCATCATGTGTTATGTACTACACAGAAATTAGCAAATAAATTGGATTAATGTGGTGCTGAACATGAAGGCTAAGATCAGTTTATTTTGACACAGTGATGATGACAAAGTAAAAATAAGTACTTTCCTGGGAACGTTTAAGTAAAACTGCTTTAAATGTACAGATTGAGAACCACATCTTGCTCTGCCTTGTTGTCATTTCAGTTCTGAAATACATTTTGCTTACATGTTACTGATTTCTGCCTGGCTCTATAGGCTGAGTTGATGCTTTTTTTTTTTTTTTTAAACATAGCAATCTATTTTCTTTGTACCATTGCTGTGTGTGCTGGGCTCTTTTTTCTTTATTCTGTCTCTGTAAGCATTTTAGTCTCTTCACTTTGAGTGGCTGATTTAGGGAAATTGAGAGATTAGAGTAGCAGACAACTGAGATGAATTGAAGTAGTTCATCTTTGTCAGAAAAATCCTGTCTCTCTCAGCTGTCCCTCTTGCAAGAAAGAGGAGAAACTGGGCAGAGAGCTCAACTTCAGAGGCATGCAATAATTAGGAAGAAGTAAAGTGAGAAAGTGTCTTGAACAAAACTGGAAAAGAAGGGCACCCTTTGGACTGAATTAGGTACACAGAAGCTCCTAATTCCATATGGAACTACAGCATACTATCAATTTACTCTGAATCCATTAAGACAGCAGGTTTTGAGAGAGAAAATTCTTAGGAGTATGTCAAACTTTTTTCAGATGGTGAGAGAAGGATGTTCTTCCTCAACAAAAATAAAACCCCTGATTTTGGAGAAAAAATGTGCAGAGAAGAGAAAGATCACTATTGTAGCTTAAGTGTTTCTCTTTGTTAAATTGGGATTTAAAAAAGGGATAATTTAGGTACAATTTGAGAATTATTAAAATTATTGAATACAAATAAAGTAATGGAAGAAGCAGGAAAGTGAGAATGTCATACTTGGTTTTCTCTTTCCTTGTGTCCTATATGAACAGGATTGAAGAGATTTTCATCAGTATTGGTGCTTCCATGTAATGTATTTCAAAGAAGTATTGAGCTGGCCAGGATCAAAGTCACCTGCACATGCAGAGTTTCCAGCTAAGAAGCTGTGGGAGGATATGGGTCTGATAGAGTCTGAAAAAGGCAGAATAACCTTTGTTATCTGAAAGAGGCAGAATAGCCAGCATTGATCCCATCTCAGCAGAAGGGGAAGCAACCAAGGTCATAACAAGGTGCATTCTCTTGATCTGCCCAAAACCCGAGAGTGGAAGAAATAATTGATAACATAAAAGCAAAGAGGCATTTGGTAGCTTGCTCCAGGAAAGCAGAAGACCTGTAAGCATAGGAGAACTTCCATCAGCTCACTCACTTTGAGGTCCTCAGAGGAATTAGGTGAGCTGATGTCCTGGTCCTGTGCAGACACTGCCTTCCAGCTTGGCTCTCCTCAGAATGGACTCTCACTGCCCTCTGCTGAAGCAGCCTCTGGATGGTCTCTGAGTCTGGCAGAGGTTTGTAGGGATGGGCAGGAGGAAAGGCAGAGGGGAAGATGTTTCAGACACTTGTGTGTGTCTGTCTGACAGCTGCTCTGGGAGAGAGGGGAAAGCAGGCGAGCGATGGAATCAGGTACTGGAACAGGCTTGTGGTCCAGCCTCTCTTTGGACTTAGTCACAGATGTGAGCACCCAGACTTCTGTGATGCAGCTCAGGAACAGATCTCCAGCTGAATGTGGTGCCTAGAGGAGATTTTTTTCCTGGATGAAAGCAATATGCTGTGGGGCATGTTTAACTATGCTGTTCCCAGCAGCACTGTCACTGTGACCAGCAGGAAAGGTCCCCACCTCCTTGAGCAGTGCACTTGCACAAGGTAGCTAGGAGTAGGAAATTTAAGGAACAAATTAAAATCAGTTGATGATGTTTCTTAAATACAGCTGATCAGTTTTGCCAAGCTGTGTCGGGGTCCAGGAAATCCCTCTGGGCCACCCTGGAGGGTTGGAGACCAGACAGGGGCTCTGGGATCTGTACAAAGGGATCAGCCAGCCTCACACAGAGCCCAGGAGGACACTGCCTCTGATCCCTGGCCATGGGAGGGAATGCCGACATTGTATGAAGAATCACAAGCTGAAAGAATTCAAAAGAAGTAGTAGCTAGTTTATCACAGAGTGTAAATATGGAATCTAGGATTTTTAGTATATGGGTTTGAAGAGACAAGATGGAGGAATGGGGGAGTGGTCCTGTCCTCCTTGTTCTTGTTCTTTCCCCCCATTTTCTGCTGAGTTGTATCACAAGGATTGGTTTAGAGTAGAATGACATGTTAACAAAGGTTGTAAGTATTGGTAAGATTCTGTAAATAAAAAAGTACGTTGTGGATGGTTGTTGGGTCAGAGAAATGGTACAAAGGGTCTGGGACCTTCTGATCCATCCCAGTCTACCACATGTCCTGCGCTGCTGGGGACCCCTGGTAGAGCTGAGAAAGAACTGAGAGATAATGAAGAATAAACAAGGAAACAGGCACTGGTGGACCCAGCTTGTTTTCTCTGGCTCTGGCGTGAGACCTTTTGGGCAAGNTGACATGTTAACAAAGGTTGTAAGTATTGGTAAGATTCTGTAAATAAAAAAGTACGTTGTGGATGGTTGTTGGGTCAGAGAAATGGTACAAAGGGTCTGGGACCTTCTGATCCATCCCAGTCTACCACATGTCCTGCGCTGCTGGGGACCCCTGGTAGAGCTGAGAAAGAACTGAGAGATAATGAAGAATAAACAAGGAAACAGGCACTGGTGGACCCAGCTTGTTTTCTCTGGCTCTGGCGTGAGACCTTTTGGGCAAGGGAAGCTCAAAAGCCTTATTACCTCAGGGAACAGCAACCCCAAGGAGAATCTCAGGAAACAGCAACCCTGAAGAAAGTCTCAGGGAACAGCAACCATGAGAAAGCTGTAGAGGCTTGAAATTTCTTTGGTTTAGAAAAGTACTGAGCAGCCCATAATTTCTACAATGCAGTGGGCATCGGTAGATGTTCTTGCCTGTGGTGGGGAAGGTTGGAAGTAGGTGATTTTCAAGGCCCTTTCCAACCCAAACTGCTCTGTTCTGTGATTTGAAGCTTTGTTTGTTATCTGTAATTCGTAGCTCAGTGAGTAGTGCCTTAGCCACAGAGCCAGACTCAGAACACTGTATTTTGCTGTTGCTGCACTGTTTCACTATGCAAGAGCTGCAAGTCAGCAGCATATGGCATGGCTATATTGTCCTGTAAAGAAGGAAATAACTATGTGTGACTTTGATTTGGATGGTGAAAGCTGGAAGAAAAAAAAAATCCCAGGAGTTACTCTTCTCAAACTCAAAGCCAAGGTGTTTGATATGATGTCAAAGGCTGTTGAAATATGTAATTCATCCCATCTGCTGCCTTTGGTGCTTGAGAGCAGCACGCTGGTGCCAGCTGCATGTGCCTGAAACTGAGAGAGGAAAGCCTTGGCAATCGTTCTGTTTGCTCCGCTGCTTGTGAGGGTGCAAGTGAGGCACAATTTTGCTTTCGTTTTTAGCCCATGTGTCCCGGGTTTGCATGGCAGGCCAAGCTTAGGGGGATGAATGCTGCATGCACCTGAGTTTAGGAGGCTTTCCCTGCACTGCCAATATTGGAATTCTAGAAGTTCACACCCATTCACCAAGTTTCTGTTGCCATCTGTCTAGGAATTAGGTGGCTTTGGCTTTCTTATACTGCACTAAGTATAAGGAGTTTTTGTTTCTTTCACTGTTAATTAGCTGGTCTAACCAAGCTCAGCCACTGTTTATTTAGAAGCTGTATTTAACAGTGAGTTTAGTGGCCTATACAAATATTTATGGAAAGAATGGAGTTTTAACAATAAAAATCTTCTAATGTTGTATTCCTAAATAAAGTACAAAGTTTGCAAGCATAACCACCTAATCAAAAAACTTCAGCAGATCAATTAAAAAAAAATAATATATATATCTATAATTTAGTCATTCCCTAGCCTTTAGGAAAACTTACTCTGGTTTGCTGTAGTTCTTTACTGTGTGTTACAGTGGCCCAGGAACAGGCAAGTGGAAGTAGAACTTGCAATCTTCCTTCAACATTTTATTGATATAAGTAGTAAGACTTTCCTGAGGGTTTTTTTTTTTTAAATGTAAAACTTTCAAGTTACAATTTAATAGAAGGATGAAAAGATTGAATAACAATAGTTTCCTTTTTTCATGTATCAACCAATTATTAAGGAAATAAAAATTGAAACACATAATAAATTATGTTCTGCCCTCTTCCCCTTTCCTGTTATTTATGCAGTGGTGCCTGGAAGCTGTGCTGAACCTGTAGCCAAATGGCTTTGTAGATAATACAGTGAAAGATCTTGTAGTGAGATCATAAAAGAATTGTGAAAAACCCAACAGGATCAGAACCCGAAATGCCCAAGTGCTTATGGACAACAAAATGATTAAATGCAATGGAGAACAAAGTAAAACAACTGCTGGTTTATTGTATTTTATTTATTTTCTTTTTTTTTCTGCTGTGATTGTCCTCTGCTGTGGAGAAACAGAATTAAGATCCTAAACAATATTTGTACTCAAATATAAGCATAAAAATAGTCTCAGATCCATGGCTCATTTACAGGATTCGAGCTTGCTGCATCCTTCAACAACTGTAAAAATTGAGGGCAAATCCACCATGTTACTTGAATTTAAATTGGGCAAGGAGAGTTTAATACCACATCATGGGTAATGGGGAGTTTTTAATCTGAAGTCTTCAAAGCTCTTTTGGATTTTGTCATTGAAGAGATGGCCCCTAATTGTCTCGTAGTGTTGTGTCATCGTGCATCCCAGTGTTGTTCAAATATAGTTCTCTACTCTGTATTGTTAATGAAATTATAATCAAGCCAAAACCCTGTGTGTGTAAAATTTTAATATTCTGCTGCATCCTTTGTATGCTATAAACAGCCTTGATGGAGATCCCTGCAAATATAAACTCCCTGATGTGGTACTTGTATAGAAAAGGAAATGGGCTCCTGCTCTGTAAGTGGATTGTTACTCGGAATAAACCAATGCTGCCGCACATCTAACACTGGGCAGCTGATATGGATATGCAGAGTTGTTTTCCTGATCTTCCTTTTGAGGTGTGCTTAGTGGCAGAAGGAGTAACTTTGCATCTCTAGGTCTGCATGAGAGCCAGAAGGTAAAGTGGGAAGGAAAAGAAAACTGAACCGCTGCCATTTATTGCATGGTTTGAATCTAGAGGCAATATTTGGATTGCACATACTCTGTTTATAGTGTGGAATCAATTTCAATAAATTAAGACACTCTTACAGGTGAAGAAGTGGGCTTGTGTATCAGGAGGGAAGAGTAATATTGAAGGAACATGCAGCTTAGTTTCCTCTTGGTTTTTCTCCCATTTAAAAAGCTTTAGTTATCCATAGGCACAGGGCAAAAGACACGTGAGAAGTCCCCTTACAAGTACATAATTCCTGAATTATTTGATTGCTATGACTTTAAAAATACATAGATTATTTCATAGACTAAAGAAATGCAGGTTGGCACACTGAAGACATAAACAGACTTATTTTGAACCCATTTGGGAAAGCCCACCTTTGCTGTATGCCTAGATCTATAAATATGTTATTGTTGTATTTAGCATATATTTAGCTCTTTGTACTTGTAGTTTGGGGCTTTGTACACTCATGATCTAACAAAATATTGTGATTCTGAAGACAGAATTTCATCAATTGTTTCCTATAAATAGTTAGATTTGCTTGGGTGTCTTATTCATCCTAATATAAAAAAATAAAACAACCCCATAATCAGCTTCCAGAATGGAAGGAAGACATAGGGTGAAGAGAGGTCCATTTTCTGCTTGAATTGGTTAATTAGTATCAAAGTCCTTAGAAATGATAATGTTTTTAACACATGAGAGTAATGCTTTAAGTTTCTTTTGGCTCAGGTAAACCAGCTCACAGCACCTCATATAACTGCTAAGGGAGCACTGGAGTAAAAAAACAAACAACACAACAAAAATCCCCAACAACCTGTCTTTGGGAGGAAATTTAATTCAGGCCTCTCCCTAATAGTGTGGACTGTGAGGAGACACTGGGGCTGGCTCTAAAGGAGCTGTGAGAGCCTTTCATTGACCACCTGCCTTCCTGGGATGGAGTGGGACAACTTTGGACCAGACCTTCCCTGGCTGCAGGATTCCCAAGGGCTGCCAAGGGTGTGTGGAAGCACATAATGGAAATAATTTCAGAGTTGTTTGGGGTGGGATGTTTGTCATTTTACCCTTGGGAATGTAGGTTTTATTTCAAATTAATACATTGACTTATGAGCTGCAAATTTTTCTATTCACTGTCTGGTACAATGCTTACCAAATTATTTTCAGATCTTAGAAATAATCTACGCAAAATGTCAATCTCTTCTAATATTTATCTAGCCTTACCCTTACTAGAACTACTGTGAAATAATAGACTTGAAATAGAAATACCAGATGTACTCGCTGAATCCATAAATTGCTCATTGTGAAGAAAATAGATATTTTCTCTAAAAATGATGGATTGCTGGAACATAATGGCTTGTGCTGCTCTTATAGTTAAATTTTCTTTGAAATTACTGAATTTCATGGTGTTTATAAAGTAGGCCCAACCTCCATAAGGCCAGAGAGACAATGGTAGTGCCCGTGTACAACTAAAGAGGGCAGCTGTAAAGTATTCTGATGTTACATAGCTCTTGTGTTTACTTTCATTCTTTTTATTTGGAAATGGAGTGAAAAATGCTGAATGCTCCCTTTTGTGGAGTATTAGACATAGACACATGATTAACAAACTTGAGCATTAACACTCCTTGCAGTTATCTCTTCACATATGCAAGTAAAAAATAACCAAAGTGCAGATGCTATTTAGTTTACCTCCTACAATAAAGACTCAAAAATAGGATTGAATTGCAGTTATCTGCCATGACACATGTGAGAAAAGGTACTTGTTTTGAGGTAGACACTGAAAAGACTGATTTTATGAGAATGGCAGTTGTAACAATTGTAAATTGCAGAGACACTGGCTTTGTCCTCTTCTCAGGTAACCTTATTTTTCCTTTATTAAGAAATTAGATGGTTGCAGAGCTGAAGTGTTCTTGGAAAGGAATTACTTGTTAATGGTCAGAGAGGTTTCACTGCCAGGCAAATGAGTAGGATAAAACATTCCGTGACAGCTCCCAAGATCTGAGCTCATGGTCAAGCTGCATGTGTTGGTAAAAGATGGGGTTTTTCACCCTTCTCTCACTGTTCAAGAGGTGTGGAATTTGGATTATTGATGTGTTTATATGATGGTTTAAATAATTTTCATCAGTCTCTAATTCCCACACTGCCTTGTACCAGTGCTTTCCAGAATCATTTGTAGGGGACTCTGTGTCTACTGCAGCTTCACCCACTTCACTCTTATCAAAAAATATCAGTAAAACTCAAGTTGGCTTCATGTCTCTTCTAGGGAAAGGTCTGATCTGGAGAGGCTGCAGCAGAGGTAATGGACACTGAACTGATCTTTAGCTTTGGAGGTGTCTTAGGGAGGTGACAATTGGTGCTCCGTGAGCACTCAGACCAGCATGGGTCACCTCAGACAGTGAGGAGTGATGAGAGTCAGAGCAGAGCAGGGGTGTGTGGTGAGGAGGGAAGGGGACTCCCGAGCCTCCCAGGGATGTTGGCCTCTGTTTCAGAACCTGAAAGCTGTGATTTGTTCTGGGTGAGGTGTTTGGGGCTGATGCAGCACAGGCTGTGAGGGAGGTCTCCCTGTTGTAGCCTGGTTTTAAACCCCCCTCTTCACCAGCAGAGGTGAAAGCCTCTTTTGTATGAGCCACACAACACAATGCAGGAGTGCAGCCCCTTGCAGCACCTTCTGAGATGTGCTGGTGTGTGTAACCCTTCACCCCTGGAGGGTGAGTTATTATAGTGAACTTCAGATTTCAGGTGTGCTTTACCCTAAAAGGCAAGAGCTAGTTATTTCAAAACAGGGCTTCAAGGCTTCAGGCAGAACTAAGGACTCATCTGTGGACTAAATTCTACAACCTCCAAGAACATAATTTAGTTATCAGAGAAAACTGGTACTAAATGCTACAGTTCTTTCTAGTAACATTTTTTAGTTATGTAATTTATTATCTCCTTTGTATAGACAAAGAGTTGTTCAGGATAGCAGCTGTATATAAAGGTAGGGAAGGAGACAAAAAATTAATTCTTGCATCTCTTCTGCTTACCCCAATAAATTTGGGGACTCAGTCTTGTGAATTGCTTATACTGAAGTATAATGAAAATGAAAAACTTAGCCTTTCTCTCTGATTCCCATGAGACTGAAATCTATGGTGACACAGTGAATTTCACAAAAATTACATGTTTCTTGAACAATTTTTTTTGTTCTCAGAATAGCTTTTGTAGGTGACTTGTTGCATATATATTATCTTATATAGTTATGTTTTTGTGTATATAGCTTATTTAGTATATGACAAATCATAACTGAATTTCCAGTGTGTTCTGACAAGGGAAACACTCAGTACTGAAGAAATTTGTAAGAGGAGTTTTCGCTGATGGACAGTGACAAGAAAAAAAATCTGAAGATCAGTGTTTGGACTTGATCCATAAGTGAGAGTATAATCTTTGGAGCATATTGTCAAAAGTAATTGGTTGTTTTTCTGGTTTTGGTGTGTCTTCACAAGAAGTACTGGCATCTTGAAGGATGTTTTTCTTGATAAATGTAACTTATTGGATCTAGTGAGGGAGAGGTAGCTAAGTAAAATTGCAGTGGTTGGTAATACACAGGAAATCAGATTACATAATTAAATTATCCCATTTCAATGCCCTAAATTTCTGCAGCTCTGAGGTCAAACACTTTGAGCTCAGAAAAAAATAAAAGATCATGTTCAAACATGTTTTTATAAATCTCTGCTGTTTTTTCTAATCTATTTCTTTTATCTGTAATATTTGAATGCTTGACTTAGTACTGCAATGTTGGCATTTGTGTTTGGTGGAGTGCTGGTGGCAAATTCCTGGGACACATGGAAACACATGGGGGTTTGGCAAGTTTGTTCTACACCTTCTCCTGCAGAGAATCATTTAGGTTGCAAAAGATTGAGCTCAATCATTAACCTAAAAGGTCCATCACTAAACTAGGTCTCTTAAATGCCATAAATACATGTCTTTTAAACACCTTGGCCATGAAAAAGCATTCTTAAAGGCTTAGGAGAATCAGAAACCACCCTGTTGTCTGCTGAGCTTTGTCCTGTATTTAAAAGGTCATTTGGTCTCCTTTCACAGTGCGAGTTTGTCCTTTGGCAATCAGAGTTAATTGTTGCACATAGTGAGGTATCTTTATCTTTTGTATATGTTCTCATAATACTAAGTTAGTAATTCTGTGGAGAATCAGCTCTATGTCTCTTTGGTGTGTTGAAAAAATTAAGCAGGCAGAATTAACCATGAAACCAACATCTTTTTTGGCCTTGTGTTTGACTCTATACTTGCTTCATTTCTCTTGAAGTGAAATATCCTGGAGCTGTTTCAGAGCAACTTGTGCACAAATGTCTATTTCCTTCAGCATGTCATACTTTCTATTGTTTAGTACCTGCCTTTGTGTTTCTTTTAGATTTTAATGTATCATCATAGTTCTTTCCTCCCCCTCTGCAGTCTTTCACAAATAATTGAAGCAAACGTGATGGGGTTTTGGAGAACCATCTGTTATGTTTGGTATCCATCCCCAACAAAGACAGAGTGGTCTCATGATAAACAAGTAGACAGATTAAGGACTTTATGTTCTTAAACCTTGGAAAAAACAGCTTTTTCCTTTCTTTCCATTCCAAACGTGTTGGCTGGTTAACATAATCACTTTTAACATTTCAGTAATCGTGACAATTATGTCAGAAGTTCTGAGTAAATTAAATGTGTGATGTTCAAAACCCCACAACCTCATGATATTAGATACTCATAGTTGAAGTCTTTGTGATTTACTCCCTTCTCTGGGTGAAGGGAAGTGAAGCAGGACAGGTTTCACAGTAAACAACCCTTCTGCAATCAACTTTATGGTTTTAGAAACGTTACCAGTTACATGCAAGAGCAGGTGTACTGTCCAATTACTGCCTGAAAAAAGATTTTGTTATTAATGCAAATGATACCCCTGGGCCTTTTGCATTTCAGTCATTTGTTATTGTTAAAGAAATCTTTTAACACTGTAAACAAATACTGTTAAGTCTTTACTTAGCACTAAAAGAAAAAGGTTTTGTTTGTCAAAAAGAAAAATTCATGTACTTTGAAATTGCTGTGGTAGGCTTTTGGGCTTATTTTGAAAGCTGAGTTTGCATCATTAACCTCATCTTTGTCCTCAGAATCATTACATTACATACAGGGCAGCTGATCCCATGTCTGATGGGATGGTTGCTCAGGTAAGGAAATATTACATGGTGTTTCCACAGGACTTGTAGCCAAGCCAGAAATGCAGCTTTAATCCACATGTTCCCCTGTTAGCACTGGGAATCAGGCACAGGGCAGGTGGTACAGCTTTATCTCACCATGGAGGTAGAAGAAATAGGTTTGAAATTTCAAGTCATTTTTGTACTCTTCATCCTGAGTCTGTTTGTGCTTAACAACTTCATTTTACAGTCTGTAGATAAACATGACATTCTCCCTAAGTCACTACCAGGGCCCAAGGGTGACAAATGGGAAAATCCCCACAGGTTTTCACTCTAAATCTTCCAGCTCCCAGTTCTGATTACTCTGCTGCTTCTGAATGCATTTCATTTATCAAGGGAAGGGAAGTGGATGCCTGGAAGTGGTGAAAATTACTGTATGAGTTGCATGTTATATGAAACAGGTTTGATATTACGGTGTAAACCACAGATTTAGCAGCCAGTCACAGATTAGTAAAGCTTAAAAACTTTCATTTGTTAATTAAATATAAGGATCCCATGATAGTTACAATACCCTTTGTAAAAAGATGGGTCATTAGGACTGTCACTGTGATTTAGATATTGGAAGAGAAAGCTTTCAAGTGTGACCTGCTGAGCGTGTTATCCACTTTCACCTTATATTTGTGTTTGTGACAATGCAATATCTACTTCTGTCCTTGTAAAATGAGCTCTATTCCTGAGGTCTGCTCTACTTGTCATATTCTTAGTGCACACTCCTTTCTGTTTATTTGCCATGAATATTTCTCAAAGGTATTTGGAACATGCTCATTGTTGAGGCATGTGTGTGATTTCACACTTGAAATTCTCAGATTTTCACACGTACTCCATCTCATTTCTCCAACAGAACTGTGACCCTGCCATACCTTCCTTTGGTAAGAACAGCAGCTGTAAATGAGTTATTCTGTTGGTTTGAATAAATCTCTGAACACCATATGAGCCCTTCTTTTGCAAATCCAAGTTCTCTCAACTTTTCTGTAATCCCTTGGTATTTGGTCACTTTATAGTTTTGGTAGGATCCTCAGTTTCTGTCACTTGGCATCTCCATACTGCAAAGCAATTCTTAAACTGATCCAGCCATCCACCCAAACCACAATGACTCATTTCAGCACCTCCTGATGAACTGCAAATGCAGAACAGAACACTCTGTGGGGTTGAAGCTTCTCTTGGCCTCTCTAAAATTCATCGTGGAGCCTTTTATTGGCTCTGCTGAGTGCTGCTGTAGTTTAATACATTGGTCTGGGACATGTCTGGCCCCAGTGTAGGCTGAGTTTGTCACTGAAGCAACACATTGTTTACTGAACTTGCATTCCTGAGTAACATGATAGCTGAAGTCTAAATAATTAAACCACAGCAGAGCAGGTGCCATAAGACTGACTGCATTTTTTTCAAGTCCATTTCTAGAACTGATGTGTCACCTCAAAAACATGGTGGGTTTTTGGGGTTTTTTTCCCTTAAAACAATGTTATGTCTAAGCTGTACCCTGAGCTTGCCAATGTAATATACTTCTCTTGTTTCTTCAGGGAATAGGTCAAACCAACACCTGCAGGAAAGTCTCTTTAGATTTGTCAGAAAGTATTCAGCAATCAGTTTCACTTTCCAGTTGATTTCTTGTATTGATTGTGTTATTTCAGTATAATACCACAAATCTACCACTTTGTGCTCCTTTTCAGGGGGCTCTTTTATTCTTAGCGGCTCCTTTTATTTTTTTTCAAGTCTAGTGAACTACAGTATTTCTGAAACTTTAGAACACTTGCAGAATTATGCCCAGAGTTAGACTGAGAGGGCAGAAGAATTTTTCTTTTGTTACTCAACAGTAAGTTGAAGGGCATTGAAGAAAAGGCTCCAGTAGTAGCACAGCTTACAGGCAACTTATAAATTGGCTTTTGATTTTCACTTGTGTGCCTCAGTGTGTGAAAAGGCACATTTTTTTCCCTTTTAGTTTTAGATCAGACAACTCTTATTTTGCAGCATCTGTGATTATGGCATGATTTTACAGGAATTTATCTGTAATGGAGACTTAGAGAATTCTTCTCTTCCTTAAAACTAAAGTTAATTAGGTTATGGCCAAAGTTGTTTGCTATTGTATGAAATGTGCCTATCATGATCTCTAGGCACATGTACATAAATTAATACATAAAAATTACCTCATTGCAAATAAAGAGAACTTGCCAACCTTCCCTTTGCTCCTGCAGCTCTCCCTCAGGCAAAAGCCTGAATAAATAGATAAACCCTGCAGGGAACCCTGAAGGCTTGTAAATGTGGGCTCTGCCAGCCTGATGGGGTGAGGGAGTTTGGGAGGACCTTGCCACTGGGCTCTGTTTAGGGCTGTTGGTGAGAGCAGATCAGCTCACCTGGACTTTGGAATGGGACCGAGAATGAGTTCATGTTTCAGGCATTCATAACTCTAGGCAGCACCTTCAAAGTTGATGTTTTACACCATTAAAATGTGATGCTTCTGTAGGATTTGTGATTTTGTTTGTTTGTTTTGTCTTTTTCTCTAATGGTGTGGCTCTCACGGTATCCAGCCTTTTTTAAACTTTTTCTCCCCACCTGAAATAGCAACTTATCATTTTGGGGGAAAAGTCATCAGGCCCAAATATAGAGAGGTGATCACTACTTTGCGAGATCAAGATAATTTTAAACTCCAAGCCAGTATATGGCATTTATGATTGAGTATTAGCAGAAAAAGGAAACCAGACAAAACCTTTATGGTTATTTGCCCTGGTAGGATAGAATACAGTGCTAAAGCAACAAAAGGAAATAGAGGTCTTAATAGTTGCAGCACGAATAAACAGGCAAGTTTGTTTTTATTTTGGCTTGATAACTTTTTGAAGCAAAAGTAAAAAAATAGAGCTCAACTCTTGCAATTAATCATAATAGCAAAAAAAAAAAATCACCATTTTATGCTTACCATAAACAGCCTACGGTCCACATTTTCAGTTTTAATTAGATTTTTTTCATGTTGTTGGCTTAGTATTTAGCAGAAGGTGAGGAAGGAATGTGGTATCGAAGATCCTTGCTGCACTGATTAAAAATGCAAATAAATTTTTTATTTGAATAAAATATCATATGGCAATATTATGATACTTATGCTGAGTGAAGAAATGAAAACTGAGTAATTTCTCATTAGTGTAAATAAGTCCTTAATGAACTGAGGGGGCAGCAACTAAAGTAAGGGGGAAGGAAAGCAAGAAAGGCAGTGGAAAGCAGTCCTTGATTGTTTGAAACATGACCTGTTGGGTATGTCTGCAGTCTGATAAACAGTCTCATGTGCTTTTGAGTGTGGTGTTGTGTCCTGTGACAATTGCCAGGGAAAGCTCATTCACTGAACACCATTCCACTGATTTATCCCAGTTATTCTAAAAGTTAATGCAACTTAGTGTCTTTCAAATATGTATACAAATATTTATTGGAGTGCAGTCTGCTGAAGGGAAAAAATAAAAATAAATAGAATAGTAGTGAGAGCTTAATAAAAAAAATTTAAATCAGAGAATGCTTTGCATTGAAAGGGATAGGAGATTTACTGATTTCATTTATCTAGGGACAAGTTCTTTTTGGATGGTTTCTGTGCCTTTTGAGCTATTTTTGTGCATAGTATCTTAAAGGAAATTTGATTTCACTTGATTATTCAGGACCAAATATTTGATACAAAAGCATAAAAAATTGAGACCTTCAATAATTTCTTGAGATGCTCCCCAAGGTGGACTGTATGTTATTTGGAGCATACGTTTAAAACAAAATAGATTTGATTTAGTTTTTTACTGTTAGAAAACACCTCAGATCTTTAATAACCAGTTTCCCTTGTGCACACTGTAGAAAGAGCAGCACTTTTTGAGCACCAGAACATGACCACAGTAGGACAAGAACTCCTGGGCTTTGAAAAGCAGAGCTTGTAAGAGGCATGCACAGAAGGCCATTTCTTCCAAAGATTTAGGATGAAAACAAGAGGGTGAATATTGAGATGTAGAAACCATAACTCGAAGCTCAGCCTCCTTTTTAAGATGAGGGAAAGCGTAAATCATAGGTAGTTAGAAAGAGATAAGGCTTTAGTGCTTCCAAAGTGCACAATGCACTTTTCTTAATTGGTGGAAAATGTAATGTGGAGTGACATGTAGTACTTATTTGGCACAAAGAAATGGCAAAGTACTGACTTGGTATTTTTGAGCAAGCAGAAAGCTGAAAAGCAGTTTATCCCTAATTAAGCAATGCATAGTTAGTCATGAAGTGTAAATTATTTTAAAGGCTGGCCATATGACTTTTGTGTGGAAGATGAATCTGGATAGACCAAATGAGAGAAATGTGCTAGAAACACCAGACAAGTCCTGTCACAGATTTTTATGTCATCTACTTGTCTTGCTTGTGATCTGCAATTCAATATTGAGGGCTTTCTTGCATACATTTTGAGCATTTTTAAGTCTTGGTGGGTTTTGGTTGGGACAAATGAAACCTATCTGAGGTGATTTAAGTTTGTTGCTGCCTTCAAGTGTCTCTTGCTTTCTTTTCTGAAAGGGTCTATAGTGCTTCTTTGAAGCATGAGCTGTAGGTGCAAACATGACATAGTTATGTTTGTGGTATATTTTTATTCATGAATCAACAGAGTAGATTTACAACGCTCTTTATAGTACCATGAGAACTTTTAATTTTTGTAGAATACTTCTATTTCAAAACATGGATTGTTTTAAATAACCTTAGAAGCTTGAAATGGATTCCATGCTACATTTCTTACCTTGCAAGTGAAAGAGCTTTTTATTGTTCTCAAAAATGGATGGCAAGATTTGATATCATGCTATGAAAAATGATAGTGGTACACTGATTCATATATTAATGCCTCTCGTACTTTCCTGTCAAATAGGAGAAGAATAATGCATGAATACATGTCTGCAGGTTCAGTTTCAGAATATAACCGTTTTCAGAACAAATTCTGATTTGCTTTCATAAATAGCATTGAATATGGTGAGCATATGCAGCTTCTCCAGCACAATAATACTTTGAAATGTATTCAATATTTATTCTGATATTCTGAACTCAATATTCAGTGTTCAGTAATTCAAACCATACAGTGCTGGCATGGTTTTGCCCTGCTGTAAGTTTCAGAAGCTTATGTTGATTCTATTTTCTTATTTTTCTTTGGAGGATTGTTTTAAAATTTTTCCCTGAAAGTCTTTGTTTTCATAGGCTAAAACCTTTTCATACTGTGCCTCAAATATACAGGGTTCATGATACTTTAGCTGCACCAGTTCAGCAGAATGTTGATGTGCCCAAAGGTGTTTGTAATGGATGTGAGGAAGTAACAGGTGCAATTTGCTTTGTGCTTGCTGTTACTGAACTACTGCACCAATTTAATATCACAAGGCTGCAGGGTAAAGAATCAGATGGACTTTTCCAGGTTTTGTAGAATATTTTATGTACAGCATTCAAAAGTGGCTCTGACAGCCAAGGAGAAAATTCATTGAGGCCATTTTACAAGTACTCTTTCCCCACCTCCTGCAAAAAAAACCAAAAAAAACCAATACCCAAACAAACCAAAGAAACACAACAACAAACCAAAGCCAGACCCCTGGAACAAATCAAACAAAAAAAACCACAAGCCCCAACCCAAACCCAGAAACCATCAGAGCCCAAGAACCTTCACCCCAGTTATGTGGGAAGGCATCCTTCAGATTTTGGTGTCTGCAAATTGAAGGAGCATTAA
This sequence comes from Cisticola juncidis, assembly GCA_013400215.1. NCBI lineage: Eukaryota > Metazoa > Chordata > Aves > Passeriformes > Cisticolidae > Cisticola > Cisticola juncidis. Next base: position 31,257 of record VXBR01000802.1, read on the forward strand.
ACAGCCTGGAAGGGAAGAGAGCAAACAAACAGTTCATCTGCACAGAGAGAATGCGTCTGTGAGTAAGTAATTTAGTTTATAGTGTGGAAGAAAAAAGTGACTGAACAGTTTAATTAGTTTACTGTATTGTTTGTAATAATGTTATATGATTAACAGAGCATAAATGGAAGAAGATGAGTGAGGGATTTTGCATTAGTGTTGTGGATTGCCTCAGCTTTGATATAAACATGAGAGGATTATCTCTTTATTAGCATGTCTGTTGGCAAAAGATGAAATATTTCTGGTGTTGCTCTGTTTAACTTCCAATTTTACAAATAAAGCAACGAAGTACTCTTTTTCCAAGGGCCAAAGTTAGCAAAGGAAGAACAGAAATCTACTTTCCTGGGCAATGACCCCTGGGTTTGTGACAAGAGAGGGATACTGCTGATGGGTTTTTTTAGGTAGAGTCCAGGCTACTGCTCAGCCTAGGAGGATTTTCCTATTTGAGGGAGAGTAGAGTGCTGTGGTAAAATGCACTAGGTAAGTAGATTAAAAAAAAAACTTACTGAGAACAAGTACTACAATGCCCCTTGTCCTCATGAAACTTTGAAACAATTATGTATTTTCAGGTGTTTGAAGAGGTTTGAAATTTAAATTTAAAACTGAAAACCCAGACTTTGACCCTTTTAATATTTGATTTTATTTCTTACTTTTCTTTAACAAATCTTGTTTATTGCTAACATTTTCTGCAAAAAATTGCCTGCTGTCAGAAAGCCAAATAAAAGCCATGTCCAACTGGATGATACTTTTCATCTTGTAGAGCTCAATATTACTGAATAAAAAGGAAATTGATGATCTGAGATGTTAAAGTGGCTTTGTTAGCTTCTAGCTAAAGAGCCAACAGAGAGGAGAGTCAGAAAATCTTTGAGGTTGGAAGGGACCTAGCCAACCTCCTGCTCAAAGTAGGTCAGCTGTGAGCATCATCCGAGCTTTGTCCAGCTGGGTTTTGAAAGCTGCCCAGGATGGAGGTTGCACAACCTCTTTGGGCCTCTGCCTAATTATTTTTGTAGTGGCTCTTTTCCCCTTGTACCATCAGAATAATGTTTTTCAATTAGTGCCTGCTGTCTCTCATTTGCCTGGTGTGCATCCTGACAGACTTTATCATCCTGTCAGTACTGCATACCCTCAGTACTGCATAGTACTGGAGAGCTGCTGCTGGGTCCCACACAAAGATTTCTATTATTTTTTTTTTCCAAATCCAGTAAGCCAGATTGCCTCAGTATCTTTTCAAAGGACATGTGTTGTTGTGAGCTATTTTTACTTTGTTGCTGTCATTAATTTGCTGGTTCTAGAGGGTCCAGTTCTGGCTGCAGTAGGCACAGACAGTCTGACTAGAGCAGAGTAAAGAAGAGTTGCTTGCCTTGAACAACTGGCTGTGCTTCTGTTGGCACAGAATCCCAGATTTGCTGCACTTTCCTGCATCAAATACTGCTCAATTTCTCTGTGATGGTGGGGTTTGCTGGCAGAGTGGATGGTAGCAGTGCTCTCTTCCTCGTGACTTTCTACCTGCAGAGGATGGTGGCTGCTGAAAAACAGATGTTCTTTAAGTGAGATCCATTCCTTCCCTGGAGGGGGAGTAGCTCTGGGGTTAATCTCAGTACTTGTATGAGATTTCCATGCTTCCCCAAACCTGTTCCCTTTCCAAAGGACAAATGAGGAAAAGGAGTCTGTTAATAGCGAGTTTCATTTTGGTCACACAGATCACAAATCTCCCAGATTTAAGGAAACTTGCTAAATAGCCAACCCTGAGTTCTGAGGGGAAATTTCTCTTTAGGGAATGGCAACACCATATTTGGAGGACAGGAGAGAGTAATGGACTTGAAAGTGTGTCAGTTAGTAGTCTTACATAAGGAAAGATAACATACCAGTTATTTATATTTCTAACAATAATTCGGTGATTGTGCCTCTTCCATGCATTTAAACTGTGTGATAAGTAAGAGTTCTTTTGCACCACATGGTCTAAAGTACATGAAACATCGTGTCGGAGGGGAAAGTCAATCCATGTAGTTGCTTTTAACCTCTGATACAGGAGGTGTTGTCCTTTGGAATGTGCCAGGGAGCACCTCTTCTTTGAGGCTGTTGTCACGGTGAGTCAGCTCACTGTGCACCTCTTGTTTGTCCTCATCCTCTTTTGTCACTTCTTAACTGGAAGTGACTTCTGCAAGGTCTTTTTACAGCAACTTGTAGATGACTGCTGCCAGAGGTACTGCAGAGCTCAGTAAGTTTGGTTGCATTCCTGAAATTCCCTCAGTTATCACATGGTATGACACCAGTGCAGTACCCCTGCAAACACACAGAGCACAGCTCACTTACTGCAGCAATGAACTGTGCTGTAATGCAGGCTGAAGAAAGTGTTTCTAGAATTCTTTTACATACTATTTGTATGGGGTTTAAAAGGTCAAGAGTAGTTTTCTCTGAATTAAAATATTATGACATTACACAGGAAGGTGCATCATCATTTAGGAGTTCATATCATGGATAAATGCCTTTAATGTCCAATATGTAAATATTCATTCAGACCCTTATCTCTTGACTTTTCAGTGTTGTCACTGAAGCTTTTTTTTTTCTGCTAGCCCTTTTTTCCTTTAAAACTGAAGAGGAATCTTTTACTGAGCTGTCAAAGCTGCACCATTTCTGTGTTGTGTGTCAAATGACATGGTGTTTCTGCCTCCTTTGTATGGAAAGATGTCTCTGTGCAGTGAGATGTAAAAGACAGCAAAACTTTGGGCTCAGATGTGTTTAATACAGTTCATATCCTTGAAATAACTGAAGATGGGGATGAAAAACACCAATATCCATAATTTAGAGAATATCTTACCTGCCATTAATGGCTAAGATGACCTAGTGAATGCTCAACTTAGTCTAAATGTGGCTTTGCTTAAAATACACTTTGTCCTTGGAGTCCTTTATGAGCTCCTTACATGACTTGCACAAACCTGACTGGATTTCTTGAATTGTGAACTGAGAACACTCCCAGATGTTTCAGAGGAAGCTGAAGAGTGTACTTCTTGTGGAGTTGGTGTAGATTCCATAAGGGAATGGGAACCCCAGCTCCAGTGCCATAATAGTTTAGAGTGTAAGGAAAAGCCTCACATCTGTTTAACACTTCAGATGCAGGTAATTTCAAATTGTTTTGCAGAGATAGAAGAGCTATGTCAATTCTGGAGTAGAACACATGAAGTGCATAACCAGGATCTGTTGGATGAGGTGGAGAAATGTTAATATCTGTTGTGTATATGTCCTAATAAGGATGAGGATTTTTTTCCTTTGGCTACTCAGATGTTTATATGCTATGTAATTGTCTGTTACTGTTTTGTTGATGGCTTCATAATTGCCAGATACACTTGAGGAAGGAGAAAAAGCTGTAGAAAAGTCAGATTGGGCAGATCCTTCCCAGAGAGGGAAGGTGTTCTCTACTGAGAGATTACCTGGCTCTTGGGCTGAAGCAGGTGCATCCTTAGGTCAGAAAGATGTGGATTCTGGCACTGCCTTGGCGTGCAGAACTCACTGTTTGGTGTGAATACCCAGTGCTGATGATGCAGCCCTGCCCATGGCTCAGGGCATCGTGTCCCTTGGCCTTTGCTGCCCAACTGCAGCACTCCAGGGTGCCCAGGGGAAGTGCTCAGACACCTCCTCTGACTCCTCTGCCTGTTCACGTTTGTGTTCTGAGCTTCTCAGTCCCCTGTGGGGTCTCCAGTAAGACCTGTTGGCTCTGCTTACCTGCAGTACAACGCCATGACCACACTTCAGGCTTTTTTGTTATGGACCTTTAATGTAATAGTTTATTTGTGCAGCTCTTGTTTAGAGAGAGCAAATCTATTAAAATCCCAAGGAAGTAATGAGGGAGCTTGTGCTTAAAGGTAAAGCTGGGTGGCTATGCACAATTAGCTCAGTGCAATACTTGTCTTGTAAAACCCTGAGTAATGATGAGTCCAATTTGGAGGACTCATTTGCTCCCAAATGCCTTCAGAGACAGAACTATGAGAAAATGTACATCCCTCTGTGCCTGTTTAATGATTATTGAACCCAAATTCACTACCTCTGTTTTGAGGAAAAAAAGCTCTTGGTTTTAACTGCAAGATTTCTGCCTTGTCAAATCCAAGTTGATGGAATATTGAATTGTAGCAGAAACACTATTATAAGTTCCTGAGCAGAAATATTTTTATGGCTATTTTATGTTTGAATGAACTGTTCCATTTTTCTGTTTCTCCTAGCTAAATCAACATTTTAAAATTCTAACTAATTTACTTCCTGAATGTGGCTATAGACCAGGTTCCTGGAAGCCATCTCTCATTTACTAGGACTCTGATGAAGGACCACCATTTGTATGTGTCAAATAAATAATTCAGACTTGTTTTATTATATATGGGACTCTTCTTGGTAAAATCACCTTGGGAATTTGATATTGATAATTTTGGTTTTCTTTAAATTTGTGGCACTGCATAACTGAGAGCAGAAACAAAAATAAAAGCTTTATACAAGTTCTTGGTTGTGTGTCCGTGAAGAGTCTATGCAAACAATTTTATATGACAAACTAAAATTTTAATGTGTTTTCTAATGAAATAGTGTTGAAAAAAGTCTAAAAAAAATATAAACAGCCTACTAATCCTGTGTCTCCTGCACGCTCTTCCTTGCTTTTCAAGCAATACACCTTCTTATAGCTACAATTAAATTTTAGTGCAAACTGTTATAGGTAAAGGCTCGTTGTAATTTATGGTATCAAACTCTTAGGGTTTTTTTATAGGTACAGTATGGCTCATTTACTGTTCCCATGATCCCTTGTGATGGATCTTTACAGATGTTTAAAATAACTTATGCTCTCAATTATAAGGTTACCAGTTCAGGTTTTTCCTTTGCTATACATCATAAGCTTTGAAATGAATTGCCAGTTTAGTAACAGTTCTAGAGAAAAGTATTTGGGAATTAGCTTGTGATGATATAACATGAAAAGAAAAGCTGTTATTTGATCAGGGAAGAATGCTAGAGAGCTTCGGTTGTGTATCTTAAAAATATGCATTGCTGGAGGTATGCTTTCAGGAGAAATTGTTCTAATGAAGGGTAAAATCAGGGACAAATGCAATTCCATTTTGTAAGCCTTCCAAGCTTGGTGGGTGAAATTGTCATTGTTAAAAAGCCAGTTAACAGGGAACAATTACAGGCAGCAGTATCTCTACTGCACAAGTGTGAGTATCTCTTCCTGCATACCTTAGAACTCAGTGTGCATGTGTTGGTTTTCAGCTCCTTCCTTTGCTTTTCTGTGCCAGGAAACCCGTGCTGGCGAGGGGCTGGAAGCCAGAGGTGCCCCTCCCTGGATGTTTGGGGAGCAGGGACTGCAGAGGTGCCTGCCCTGGAGCTCAGACAGGCTAGACTGTCTGTGGAGGTGCTTTCATCTCTGCTCTTGATGGGTCCCCTCCTGACCAAAGCAGAGCAAGAAGGGACAGTTTTAACTGACTCACTTTTTGGGAAACGTCTGGGAATAAAATTGGGCACTGTCTGTATTTCATACTTCAGGGACATGCAGAAACACATCTTGCTTCAGCTTTCAGCTGCTGCCCTGGTCCAAAGTAGAGCGTTCTGGAGGTTGCTTTAGCTTGATCTACAATCAGAGTATTTCTTCTCACTCCTTCAGAAGTGTTGGCAAATATAAAACTGTACCATTAATAAAAACGTGCATGTCCAGTGGACAATGGAAAAGGAACAGGGAATGGGGATGTCCTCACACTATTATCAACTTCAGTGTCTGTTATAAAAGTGAAGTGCATTGGATATATGTCTGTAGACATGCTGTAAGGAAATGACAGGAAGATACATTCACCCACATATTTCTATCCTAATGTTAAAAGATGAGGAAATATAATACTCTCTTGAAAAGAGTACATAATAGGTATTATACGACTATATAAATGCAAACAGTCCTTCCTTTCTCTCCTTTTCCTTGTCCATTTTGATATTAAAGTATCTGTAGCCCTTTAGGCTCACAGCCAGTCAGTCCCCAGCCTGTACTGTTGATTGGGTTTTACTAACTGGTACTAACCATCACATTTTGGTGGTGTTTCCTGTGCCTTTATCCTTGTGGTGGGACCATCAAATCATCTGATTTAAACTTCCTGTGCTCATGCAGTGGATCTTAATCTAGAGCATTTTACTCGTTTCATGGGAAAGGATTTTTCAAGGTGCTTAGAATGGAGACATCTCCTTTTTCCTTTTCCCTATCTCCAGTTTTGAAGGGGGGCAAAAAAAGACTTGTTTAGTGGAATTCCACACATTTGGTAACAAAGTGAGCACATCTCTGATTCAAAGCAAGTTCTGGTTCATGGCTCTGGGTTGTCTGTTGTTCTCTGGATGCAATTTGAAAAACCATGTAGCTTTATTTTTTATGCATTGCTTTGTCAGTAAGCAGGTGGCTTCACTGACAGCTTTGTTTGTGGATATGCAATCAGGCCTGGAGGAACTTGGGAAAGCCACGAGAGAAGATTTCTTGTCATCAAGTCCTGTCAAAGTAAAATTAGCAAGTGGAGAGAAATATGGAATTATATATTTAGCCAAAAGAATGAAATGCAAAAAAAAAATTAGAAATGTGTATTGGTATATATAGAAGCACAAATATATAGGTGGATATATTTCTGCAAAGCACTGAGGGAAGGAAGATGTGAAGTGAAGCTTGTAACTGGCTCACAAAGCCATCTGCTAACAGGGAAGATGTTGAGGGCCAACTCATTTTCAGGATCCACTAGTTCCAAGTGATCTTTGTCCTTGACAATATGGGTTCAGAGTGACAGAAAAGCTGCTTGTTTAAAATTACACAAACCAGGATAATACAGCCCTCAGTGATGCCAGTATCCAAGTGGGAGGTTGTCCACCAGCTTCTGTCAGGGCAAACCCTTTAAAATCAGGCTAGAATAAGTTTAGATTATCACTGCTACCTTTTTAATATATAGGAGGTATGACATTAATGGGAGCCTAAATTAGGAAGAATAGTAAAGGAAAAAGGAAAAATATGAAAAAAAAGGACACTACCATGAGTACTGAGGTGGTGTTTTTGAGCTGAATACAAGAGAATGTCTTAAGCCTGAACGGTTATGAAGATAAGGCAGCAGAATGGAAGTTTCATATCCTTGCACGTTTTTTGAACTAAAAATTAATTTTCATGGAATGACTTAAACGTGCCCAGCTAAAACAGTGACGTTCAGCATGTGACCCTGGCCCAGACAGTGTCACCTGTGGCTGTCCTCTGGAGTTGCTGTCGTGCTGTAGGGATTGAGTGAACACTGCCAACTACTGGTAGATAAATTGAGAGCATTACTCCCACTACATGCGTATTAACACGCCATATGCCAGGAGCTAACATATTTAAGCTTAAAAATTGCCATAGAGGATGAGAGAAAATATAGTAAGAGGTGTTACCAACTGCATTATTGCTTAAGCTACATCAATCTTGGAAATCAATATTTTATTCAGTGTAATTCCACATGATTCAATTAAAAGTAACAGGATGAAGAAAATATTTCTATACATAGGAAGCTTCTGGTTAAGACTGTGGCACGGGACACCTGTACTGCAGTTTGGAAATGACAGTGCACTTTAAATGGAATAACTGTGGGAACAGATGCTCACACATTAAGCTCTCAGCCTTACATACAGCTGAAGTTTACTTTTAGGCTTGGGAAGTTTATTTGCAGGCCTGTAGGGAATCTCATGGGCTGTGTGACAAGTGGTCAACCTTGCAGGAAGCAGAATAAATTACATTTTACTTCTATTTACCCAATTCCAGGTGGGGTTTTTTTGGTTTATTTTTTTTTTCCCTTTTGAATGTGAAATGGAAATTGATGTAATGATCATAGAGGATTCCAGGCTGACAGCTCTGAAAACAAAACACTTCTGTTTATCAACTGTCTTAATGTTCCTCACTTGCAAACTGGAGAAGATCCCATTTGTGGGAATGAATTTTCCTCCACAGGTTTTTTTCTTCTCTGATTTCTGTTTATGACTAACCAGGAATGCACTTTTGATCTGCCCTTCTGCTCTCTTTTGCTCACTGGAATTAGAAAATAGTCATATAAACTAATCTCTTGGATGCTTCTGTGCATGTTGATGATACTCAGCTGGTTTAGTTTTGAGCCACTGTTTTCAGACATAGTATCAAATTTTGTGTTCTGGTCGTTGAATTTTTCTAGATTAATCTGATGGATTTCACAGTGATTTAGGACTGACATATGCAGGCTTTGTTGGTAGCTTCAGAAATCAGAGGATTTTTTCAAATAGGGCAGAAAAAGAGGTCAATGACTTCCACAGTAAATGAGAAGTGTTTGATTAGATAGCTAAACATTTTCTTTACTTTAGGTGATTGGAAACAAGAAGAGATAGCAATACCATGTATGAGAATGGTCGAATGTAAAATACCTTGAATTGCAGGCATATGAGGAGAAGATAAGTAATGGAGTAAACTTCAAGGTGAATTTGGGCTCTTAGCAATGAAAATTCGCTGAAGAAATTAATGACAGCCCTGTAATGATAAATGCTCCTGTACCCTGAGAACAAACCAATGCTTTCCTCTAAAATCCTGTCATGGATAGGTAGAGTGACTGCCAAAGAGTTTCCTGAAGAGCTGTGTGCTGGGATTTTGACCCATCTGCTTGGCTCCCCAGAGGACACTGGATTGCTCTGAGCAGGTGGCCATGGATTCCATGTTCCCTTCTCCCCAGAGGACACTGGATTGCTCTGAGCAGGTGGCCATGGATTCCATGTTCCCTTAACCTCTCAGGACCTTCTCCCTTTGCTTCTGTAGCAATGGTTGGCTCCATCTGTGTGCAGTGTGCCAGCCCTCACCCAGATCCTGTGTCCCTGAGGGAGAACTGTCAAAACAGCATCCTCACTCGCTGTTGGACGCTGGAAAACTAAACAAAGGTGATGGAACTTGAGTTTTATGTGTTTCCAGAATGAAGGCTTGGAGAAAATTGCCAACATTTTGCTGTTGGCTGAAGCAATCTCATCTGTCAGAATGAGCTTGGTATGGATTTGCACTGGACAGTAAAACTCCTTACCCTGTTTCACATTGCCAATATGGAGAGGTGTGTTTGTGTTATCTGTCTTGCTACCTCTGCTTTGGTCCATAGTTACAGCAATAAATAATGAAAAAGGGAGAAGTTTCAACTGCATCTACACTTGTAGACCAGTGGAAGAAGAATATGAAATTCCTGCCCTTAGGGAAAAGTACATGAAACACCAGGGAAAGTCTCAAGCAAAAGAAATATCTTTCACTGAAGGGAAAAAAGACTTAGAACAAATCACAGATGCAAGAGACCGCTGCTGAAACTAAAGCTGCCAAAATTTCATTTGAAACTCTGATATCTAATAACCTTATATAAGATATCAGATCTTGTATACCTTATAACATCTTTACAATTTATGGTATCTTTACAATTACAAATATTAGTACCATTGGGATAAGGCAGAGGAGTTTGAGGCAGAGTTCAGGACAGGGATGTGGAATAAAACCAGACACAATTTCTTGACAGTCTTTTTCCAATGAAATGGTGTGCATCTCTTCAAATGGTTGCTGTACCAATTAATGTGTTTCGTAAAACATTCTGACATACTCTCTGAAAATCTGCAAGTCAGAATGGTTATAGATATCTCATATTAAAACATTTTGCAGGTGTTGCTGACAAAATTCAATATTTTTTGCCATTTCTGAAATGTGTTTGTAGATGCTTTAATTAGATCATATTTTTCCCTGAGAATTTCATTTCCTTTAAGGCTTCTGTTCTACGTAGTTAGATATATTCTGCAGGCCATTAAGATATCTAGCAGTTAAGATAGATTATGAGCTTCTATTCTTAGAATGACTAGAGCAAATGTACTCTTTGCCATCTTCTCTTAACCTGAGTGATGGCAAGTACTCACTTTTGTTCTGGGGTTGTTGCTCATCCATTGGTTCCATGACCTCACCCCTGTCACTGGGAATCAAACAGATAAATAACAAGTGTCTATTTAATTAAGACATTAATAAAAACTTCATCTCCTATGGATAAGCAACTCATCCTGCAGCTCAATTTCAGTTTCTTGTAGTTGAGGGCTGTCAGGTTTTCAGCTCTCTCAGCTTCTATTTCCTCCTTGTCTTAAAAACAAACCCCACCAAACTGACTTCAGAACAAACAGAGAAGAGCTAAACTACTGTGACCCTGGCTTGTTCCAGGTTTTTAAGTCTTGAAGTATTGCTAAGCATGAGGATTTAGGTTTGTCAGCCTTTTTCTTCCTTCCAGTTCAGATTTGAGTTTTACCCCAGGTTCTCAATAGCCTTTACACACAGCAGTTTGTGTTTTTCCTTGACACCCTCGATGTGCTAAACAGCATTTGTTGTGTGAGACCCCTCTCACCTTCACTGAATGGCCTCTGTTCAGCATTGCTGTTGCTCTGTCAGGCCCACAAGCCATTCTGAGGCACAAACCTCTTTGTTGTCACATTCTGTGCCTGCATTTAAAATGTACAGAATTTGGTTTATTTAATTTCATACATATTTTTCCTGCATTGGAGCTTATCCTCGAGAGTCTATCTGTATGAATTTGCAACCACTGAAAGTAGAGTTCAGTGTTTTTGAGAAGAATAAAAAAATATCAAAGGGGGCTGGTGCTCAGATTACAGTACAATTTTTCCATTACAAATTAAATTTCTTGGAGAGGAATAGGGGCAGTGTCATTTTAATGCAGGTTGCTTGGACATCTTCTTTAGAGATTTTGGCAGTGTGTTATTTCTCTGCCTAGATCAGAATTTCTTTAAACAAAGTACCATAAAGTTGAGTTTATAGGATAATTCAGTACAATTGTTTTGGGTTTTGTTCAGTAGTCATAAAATAAACACAATTGCAGGCTTTATTTTAATATGAAAGTTATTTATGGGGATTTTGTTAAATTAAAAGCTTGATTTGCCACTGTCTTCTAATATTTATTTTGTACTTTAGTTTTTATTTTGTTGAAATTCAGGTATGTAGTAGAAGGACTTATTTTGTGTTTTGATTTTTTTCTTCTGTGAAACAGCTGCTAAAAAAATACTGGTGTCTAAGCAGTATTGTAACCTCCTGTTGATACCTAAAATTTATTTTTAAATATAGAATTTTCTATAGTGGCAGTGGGCAGAATGATGTTCTGCTGCCTAGGAACAGTAACATGCATTATTTCCACTGAAGCTTCTTTGCCATCCTTTTGGCTGCTTTTTCAGCTTTGGGGTGGGTCTTTCTGGAGTTCTTGTTTAGCTGCAGCATTTGGTTTGGAAAGTCTTGGAAAACTTTTCCAATTTCCTTCTTTAGGTCATGGATGAAGATGTTGACAGAAGCCAGTATGTAGGGAATGTCTCTGGCTTGGCCCCACCCTGCACAGCAGTGGCTAAGCATTATTATTTGCTTTTGTTGCTTGGATTAGCACTCAGTGCAGATATGGTTGTTTCCTCCAATCTAGTGGAAATTTTCCAATAACTTTTGAAATTGCAGCTGTGCTGTGTTCATGGAATCCCTTCCCTCACATGCTGTTAGACATGGCCTCAGAGTTTTCAGGTAGGCCTAGCAGGGTTTCCCCTCACAGAAACCATCCTGCACTTTTGTAATAAGCTGTGTTTATGAATTTGCTCAGTTATTTTATTTTATCCTAGCTGTTATCTTGCTAGAGATGAAATTCAAACTTGCCAGGCTGTCTGAATCCCTTGTAGGCCTTTCACGCTTCTGAAATGGAGTTTCTTGGGAGCAGATCAGTCCTTTAGCAGGGTCACTGTGATAACAGTTTGTATAGCAAGGGAAAAAGCACAAAATATGGTATTACATTGAAAAAGCAATACATCTTAGTTATTTGGGGAGGGGCAATCTGCTGTGTATTTCCTTGGTTTTCAGATTTCAGTGATGATGAGCTAAAACTTTATGTGCCTCCTCACTGGACTTGGTCCCTTGAGCTGACTGAAGCCAGTCATTCCTGTGGTGTTTTTTTTTTTAATTCTGCAGCCCATTTGGAGGAAAAGAGGATAAAGTGGAAGTCCAGTGTGAATGTAAATTGAATGTCAGTCGTCTTTGAGATTGCTCTGAAAAGAATTTGAGAAATTCGTCATTAGAACGCAGAAATCCAGAAGAATTTGTATTTGACTGTAGATTTTCTACTCTTGAAAGTTTGTCAGAGTTTGTTTGTTTCCCTTTTTCGTAATCCTTTCTCATCATTTCAGGAAAGTACGAGACTTTTCTTATTTCTGTCTCCTTTGTTAATTACAAGCAAACAAGACAAAAAACAGGGGAAACCCCAAACAAACAAAAACCAAACCAAACCCCCCAAGCCCCTCAGTGCTTCTCCTTAAAAGAAGTCCTTTTGTGTCTGTACACAAGGCACAGGAAGCTTATTTAGGATTACATTCTTTTCCAGTCTGTTCACTTTGGAGCTCTCTCCCTGGGGAGGCTTAGCCTCAGGCATTTATGACACTGATTCTGTGCTATGTGACACAGGGGAATTTCCCCCCTAACATTAATCCAGCTCTCAGGGTACAGGAGCCTGGAGTTTGCAGCAGTGCCTCATCCCTTGGCAGTTCTGGAGTTCACTTTTGCACTGGAAATTTGCAGTGTAGGAGCATTGTGGGTCTGCACAAAACCTCTGGAGCTGCACTTTGGGCAGCCCCCAACCTTCCTCCAGGAGATACAGTTCAATCTGTCAGAATCCAGTGCTGCTTTCATTGTTGTGCTCTTAGGAATTCTCTGGTGCAGGAATGTTTTAACATATTGAATGGTCCTCTATGCTCTCGTGCTTCTGTCACACAAATAATAAATCTATTGAAATATCTGGAAGCTGGACAAAATTGCTTTGCAGTAGCCTTGTCATGAAAAGGAGAAAAAAGGTAAAATTTCTGCATTACAATACATGAAGTACAACAGTTCTTTATAAGTAGATTTTTCTTAGCTTTTAAAAGTATTTTGTTATTTTTGTGTGTAGATTTGGTAGAAGAGGTTTAAAACTCTCTAAGTATGATGGGCACTTAGGTATTCCTGAAACAGAACCATGCCTATGGATGTGACCAGGTTGTGTGCACTGGCCATACTCGAGTGCACTCTCTCAGAAGCCTTCAGCTGCATTTGCTTTCAGTTGCATCTGTGCAACTTAGAAACAACTTCAGAAAATAAAAGAAAGAACATACTTGAGTTTTGCACTGGTATTAGCAAAATGAAAAACCAGTCCCTGGAAGTCTTTGCCATTCAAACTGGGCACTCAGTGAGTATTGAGCATGTAATTAAGTCCTACAGTTGTATCAGTTGTCTGGATTTCAGTGTTCAGGCAAGATCTCACCTGGTGATGTCAGCAATGCGCCCAAACAAAAAGATTTTCTTGGGCTTTTTTGATCTTGAGTCTCTCTTACTCCAGGCAGACGTCAAGTCCTTTCATGATGCACAATGACCTAAAAGGAAAGAAGTGATACTTGGATATTTCACTATAAACAAAGCCCTTAAAGCATTTTCTCAGGAGTTGTTCACAATCTGGAAGTGTTGATCCTGTTGATCTCGACTAGTGAGCCTTCAAAACCACAGAGAAGTTATGTGCCTTCTAAATGTTATTTTGTTTCATATCTTAGAGTTAACTTCAAAAAAATGTGAGCTTTTCATCACAGCTAATTTCCAAAGGGCTCTTTGGTTCAAGTGCCCATTGAAGTCATTGTGAGTTTTCTTGGTCTGTACAGTGAGGAAGGCTTGCAGGTTAAACGTTTAGTTTAAGCTTAGCTGGGCTTGACATTTCTGCTATATTGAACAGCAGCACACTGAATTTGACAAGCAAACAGTGCTGGGGCTGCACTGAATGATGTTCTTTTGTGCTGTATAACATACAAACCTGGAACTCCATGGGAACCTCAGCCTGTGGGCCCTACTCTGCCTCAGAACTTCATAAACTGCAGAAGCCCTTCAAGTCAGGGTTTGGCTTTGGTTTTTTTCTAATGGCAGATGCAGAAAAGAAAGGCTTGCTGCCTCTGGAACTATTTCTTCTCCTTTGCAAAAGCTTGCAGGGCCATTGCTCATGACATTTGAACACAGAATTATTTGGCAATTATCTCAGTAATAGCCTCAGTGAATACAATGGGGTTTTCCTTCTATAAATGGAAATTTCACTATAGACATAAGTGAAGTAAGAACATCCAAAGCAGGATTAGAATAAGGGGCCATTTCTTATCTACTCCCATCTCCTAGGAATTCTGTAAATCTCAAAAAGCCTTTAGGATTTGGGGGCCGAATTACTCTGCCTGAAACAAGGCCTTTGAAATAACTTGGACTGATTGTCATAGTAATTTGTATCAATCTGCTCCTACATATTTAAGTTATAACTATTCCTCTGATTCTTTAATCTATCCAAGTGTAAAATGGTGAGTAATTCAGGCTGGAAAAGCATGTATGATATTTGAAATAGTATTTCTTGGGCTAGTTTCCCAGGGGCTATTCCTCCTGTAACTAATATTTGTGTCTGTTGTCTTAATTGTATTTTTAAATATTAAAAAATCATAATAGTGGTTCAGAAAACAAAGTGCTATTCTTACAGATGGCTGCTCAGGTATTGCTGCCACTAAAATGGTGAATCTGATGGTACTGTCAGCAAGGCAGCTGTCAGTACCAGGACAAAATAATTCCTCTTTCCACTGGCACGGTCTCTACCTGCAGCATTAACTGGTGATGTTCAAACAGATTTGTCAGCAAACTATAACATGGTTTAACTTGAAGATGAAATGCTGGCTACACCTTTTGTCGTGGATGAGGTGCATTGTGAGAGGAATCCCACTTGTTGTCTGCTGAGTACACAAGGCACAGATAAGAGTAAATAAAGTGCAATTCAGTATTAAAATATTGCATCTTGAAGAAAAAACTGTGATATCACTTGAAATTTCAGCTTAAATGCTCTCTTTTAAAAATACTGGTTGAGCTGGAGATGCCCAAGCCTGGTTGAGCTGGTAATGCCCAAGGCTTCCTAATTATTTGATTACAGAATTTTGTCTCATTTGTTTACCATGCTTTTTAGTTCTTCCTCATGTTTCTCAAAGGAAAAGGTATGTAAATACCTAAACGCAGTAATAACTTTTTTTCCTCTTGTATTTGAAGTGGCTATGGGTAATTCATTCCATTCTGTTACATCCTGAAACTTAAATGCCTTTTTTAAGGTCTGTAGAAAGCAATTATAAAGCTGGTAACTTTGAACTATTGAACTGCATGCCCCAGTGCTGTTGGCAATACTAAAAATGGGAATATTAGATTAAATTTTTTCAAGCAGAAAGTTCTAATAACTCAAGTAATAATATTCATTAACTTCTATTTACACCATTTTAATCTGAATCAACATTGTATGTTTGTTTTATTTATTTTTTTTGGAAAACCACAAAGCCTTAGCTGAAGGGCTATTTCACAGCTCATGCTAATTCCGAGGTGATGTCAATGATGGCTGAATTATCCAAGGGGCCCAGCAGTTCGGGGTTTGACTGGAAGAGGTGGCACTGGGGACTCTGGGAGTCATTGGTGGCAGTGGCTGTGCCCTGTCACAGCACAAAAGCCAACACAGGGCTGAAAGGAGGGAGTGTGAGGCATCCCAGCCTTGCCTGAGCCTCCTCAAGCTGGGTATCAGGGGATGGGTGGCCCTTCACTTCCCCAGAGGTGTTTGTCCCAGCTCCCCTGGAAGGCAACCAAAGGCTCAGTCAGGTTGCTCAGATGGTGCTGTGAGGAAAAAAGAGGGTTTATATGAAGAGAGATAAAATCAGTAGAAGAGGCTGTTGAAAATGACAGCTTGAGATTTATTTCAGTAAATTCTGAACTTCTCAAGTTGTTTGAGTGTGTGACCAATCTCATTTCTGTTCAGTGCAAAGTGCTCAGATCTGTCCTGGAATGAGTTAAAACCTTTCTGACTGCCAAGACTTTGGGCAGGGTGCCTGGCAGGAAACTCTCTCTGCTCAGGAACTGATAACAGTGCAGGATTTGCAAAAGAGAAGACAAAAGACTTAAATGCTGCTTTCTTGGCATCCTTTAAGAGAAAACAGCGGGGGAAGAAGAGCAGCACTGCAGATGTGAGCAGAGATAAGGGTATCCAGGTTAAACCTGCAGCTTCTTTATTAACACAGGTGTGCAGAAGCTGATATGTGTATTTTGTAGGGCTGCATGAAAAGAGTGAGTACCATGGTACTGAAATGTGATCGTATGAATTTTGCCTTCTTCATGGATTTGTTAGAAAATGGCTCATGCTTTTTTGCTTGGCTACTTGGCTCCAGTATTGTCATGGCTTAGGTTGCTCACAGTAATGGAGATTCATGTGGGATAAAGTAAATGAAGCTGCTTTTCATTGCCATTATCATCATTAAAAAGGCTTTTCACTGAATCCTGCTATCAGTGCCACAGATCAGCACACCCCTAAAGAGTGATCAAAGCATAATGTCCTGGAGAACGTGTCTGACCAAAGCACTCTTCTATTAGCTGCTAATAAAAAAACAATAAATGTTTGGAATTAGTAAGACAACTGCTTTAATAATGGTATTGTAACTTACTGTGATTTTTTTTCTTACTCCTTTTTGAATTTCTTTTTCTTCTGGCTTTAGTGAACATAGCTGCTGTAATTGCAGCTAAAGTCGTTTCATTTGATAGCTCTGCTTGCTCTGGTTCCAACAGTCTCACAGATTTCTTGCCCACAAGGAGTGGCTTGAAAGATTCCTTCAGATTGCAGATGATCTCACTGTCTTGCTTTTATGCATCACAGGCTGTATATTTTTAATCAGGCATGACAACGCTGATAGGTACAATTCTTTGATTTAGGCAGTGCCACTTAAAAACAGAAAATCACAAAGCCAGAGCCTTGCTAGGAATTTGGTTTCTTTGTGTTTGATCACCCTGTGTCCAGATGAAAATGCCTTCCTTATTGTGAAAGGTTTCTGAGCTGTGCCATTTATTGTCACATTTCTATTCACTCATTGGATGTTGGGGTAAAAACCTGCCTGCTTCTGTTTCATAGCATACACAGTATTTCTGTGTCCTGTAATGTACAGTTCCTGAGCAACTGCTGCATGGGTGGCTTTGCTACCTCCTACTGACTTCTAATGCCTTGTGGTGTGTCACATTCCTGGGTGTGTGAGCTTGCTGGCCACTGGTCTGACTCACATGTGCTTATCAAGGGCTGGTAAAACTTGGGGTTTTGTCTGCTGCCTGATCAGTTCTTATTTTTCATGATTTTTGTTTTGGGTTCAGCCCCATTGAGATTTCATCCTTCACTGTCATCTCCCTCTGTGAAAATAGTCTTTTCATGTCAAACATGCCCAAGTTACTCACCCATTCGTTGCCTCAGGGAGTCCCCGTTTTCCTTTTTAGACTTTTTTTTTTTTTTTCCCCATAGAGGTACTTTACTTTGGGAAGCAATAGGTTTCAACCAGCTCTCCAGCTGTCTGCTCTTTTACCCAATGCTGGAAAAAAAGCATCTGTCTGGCTGCAGCCTCCTCACCTGGATCTGCACTGCCAGTCACCAAGTTCGTTATTTCAAACTAGATGAATAGCAGATTTCTTGACTTATTACTCAGGCCATCACAGGATTTTATCTGTTTGACCAGTTTCTTTTGTTCTTTAGCACCATGTATTTCAATAAAATAGACTGTTAGCAGTAACAGAAATAGAATCAAAGAGAAGAAATCTCAGACCTTGGGATTCGAGCCTGAGATTTCTCTGAGTAGATTTGCTAAGCAGGAGCAATCATTTATTTTTATACCCATTCTTCAGAGACACTGCATCCTGCTGTGCATAGCTATTATGTGATAGTCACAAATAAGTCAAGGAGGAAAATTCCTGCAGCTTGTCTTAAGGACAGCTTGGATCAAATGTTATTTTTCTTTGAAAATCTAAGCAGAAGGATTGTGTGATGATGTGACAGCAAAAGCGATGTCTGAAAATTGTCAGGGTAGATGTAGGAGAAATGGGTATGGCATGTCTTAGGAAAAATATTGTGGGAAACAAAGGATGTAGGGGAAGGTATGCAGAGTAAAAAGACTGGAAGTTATAGCAGGTGCTTGGTGTTGAGTTTATGCTTCTCTCAAAAAATGAGCTAGGAGCAAATGTTTGTGATTCAGGAAGTCACTCTCACCAGGCTGCTCCAAACCAGCCCTTTTTGGGGGCAAGTCAGAGCTTCCCATTCTTGCACTATGACTAGCAATGGTTTGTAAACCTCCAGCTCTAATAAATGTGCACCTTTCTGGCATCATCTGCTCTGCCCCATGCCTTGATATTGTGCTACTGAAAGAGAAGGGAGACTGAATAGTATAGTCCATTTTGTTTTGGAAATTTAATTATGTACCCCAAATCTTAACAGGATAAAAATGGGGAACCAGTGATTAAGTGGAAGGAGGACATGACAGTGTGGCTGCACAGAAGTTATTTCTAGGGTTGAAATATTCTGAATGTAGCAATTGCACAACAAGAAACAATAGCTGAGTAATGGAAACCTTGTTGAGTAATAGAGGAAAATGTTGTCCTAGAATCCCACAGAAGTAGCCCTTTAGATTCAGATATATTGGAGAAAAGTGGATGCCAATGGCTTGGTGTTTCCTGTGGAAATAGAGCTGGTGTCCCAATTTGCTAGAAATGCTGAGATAAGAAATAAGAAATCTATTGGCTGCAACTTGATGTCTTACTAAGAATCTCAGAAGATGAAATAATGGATTTCAATATGTGAATTTTCAGATGTACAAGCATTTTCACTGGTTTCTGCAGGATTGCTCACTTGACATACCTTTGAAGTTAATAGGTTTCATCTGTGGAATAAAGCACAGAGTTCAGCATCCAGGAGAACCTCAGAATAGAGAGAAAACAATTCCTAAATGCCAAACAGGCTTGAAAAGACAATTGGCACAGACAGCAGTACAGCTGTTCCCCAGCTGCTCCATCCTATGGTTGAAGGTTTGGTTTCTGGTGCTGTTAGCTGCCTCTTGTCAGCAGTGTATTAATTTTCAAACTATGGTGATACCATAATATTTGCAAAACATACTCAGAGTTCAAGAAGGGGAGGGAGGAAAAAAAAATTCTCACCTAGAAATTAGGGAATGGAAGCTCATATCTGAACAGCAAGATGGAAAAACGTTTAGGAGCTGGATGAAGAAGAACATTCAAAAATCATGTTTCTAAAAATAACTTTGTTTTCACCGGATTTACCAAATGGACAAATTATGTGATTTTGGCTTGTGAGTGTGTGACACAAACCCAGCTGAAATTTTAGGCAAGGCAAGTGGACCATAGGTCAAGTTCTGTGTATAGTCCTATGAAGCACTATGTTGTATTTTTATAAATTTAGTTCCTGTGCATGTTTAGTTCCATTTTAACTCCTGTGCATAACAGATTCTCTACCTTGTAGGTTTTTGGTGTGGTCAGCTATTTCTGGTTCAAATTTATTCATTCCACCATTGTGTGTGGTGACATATGTGGCCACATTTGCACTAGTTTGTCCTGGGAAATCAGGAAATGAATGGCAGACCTACAACAGCTCCTTTGCTTCTTTCTCCTGGTTGTTTGTTTTTTTTAGTAATTAAATCCTGAGATACTCTTGATTGAAACACAAATATATAAGAATATTTCATCCATCTGTACAAATACTTCCTCACTGATTGCAGAACCATAGTTTTATAGCAAGGAAGGAAAAATCAGTCTTCATGTTGACGACCAATAAAAGCTGCCAAGTTTGCAAGTTTAGGATTTAAGGTGCCATGGTCCCACTATATTCTGTTCTAGTGGTCATGCATTGTTTTTATAAATTGAACTTTAGTTTTTGATGGGTTATTTCTTAAATATTTCAAGTTCCTTACCAATGCTAGGATGATTCAACTTCATTTCATTTCTACTATCAAGAGCTGCTGGGAGTATAAAATAGGATATAAGAATCATTCTGCCTTGAAACTTTGCTAATATATATTCATAACCAAATGCTCCCAGGCCTTGGTCACATCTCATTAAAGCTGTGGTTGCACAATAAAGTTGCACACGACTCTAGGAAGTATCAGGGATGTCACTTAGCAAAATATTCTTGTAGCAGCTCTTCACTGTCGCTCTCATCTCCATTTCAAAAGGGCCTGGCTTTTCCCCCAGAGAGCTGGAAGGGAAATGCAGCAATGTAATCCAATAATATATTGTGTTTTGGAACAAATAGAGTAGAGTAACTGGTAAACTGCTTCAAGGAGCAAAACGCTTCTAAGTTTCCAAACTTCAGGTGGCTGTCAACTATCCTTACTAACAGCAACCAACTTGCATTTTGAGAAGCTGAATTTGGTCTTGGCTGTGAACCTTTCAGCTGCATAAGATTGTTCAGTTTCAAATGGATTTTTCTTTTGTTTTGGTAACACTAGATAGGGGTTTCACTGCTTTATCTTTATAATATTTATAATTTGAATAGTGATGTTCAGAAAAAGGCTTTATCTTTGACGGGATGTTGCCATTAGGAGAGAGTGGTAACAATGAGCTTTAGAACAATGAGCTTTATTTATTTTTTTTTATTTGCAGTGCCATCCAGACCTAAAGGCTAATGGAATATATACGTTTAAAATGCATCAAACATGATCCTAAGGGTTTGCCAGGCTACAGGATGGTGGTAAGCAAGATATGTGGTGCTGTGGTTCATTGAGCTCTAATTATTTCAAACTGTTATTGATTGCACAAAATCAGACTCCGCTCTGGTTCTGTTAATAAATATTGGAGACTATGGGTTCAGTTGTTAAACAAGCTCTTTAAATGATTCTTGTCAGGTTCAGATAGGTAATTAAGGGAACTGAATAATTTCCAGGCATGATGACAGAAAAAAGAAGCATCTTGGTGAGGGGTGCATGACAGTGGGAAAACCTGACCTTTCTGAGGGATATAGCAACAGAGCTCCACTGACTTCAGTGATGCTGAAGATGTTTTCCATCAGTTTCACATAGAGATTCATCAGCAAATGCTGAAATCATTCTGTTTGCTGAACCACTTTCTTCCTTTCTCAGATTATTTTTCCCCTCTATACATGTGTGGGTATAAGTCACTAACAGGTCAAGTGTCACTTGACTTGTTTGACTCTGTGAGTCAAGGATGTACTTCCATTTTCTCATGGTTTTGCATGATAATGAACCTGTCACCCTTTTCTCTCTTTTTTTGATAACTCTTTATTGAATAGCTTGAACATGCTGCCATATTCTTTCTCAAAATACAGAATCAGTTCTGCAGTATTTTTGCATTGACACATGACCAAGAACTCTCTGTTGCTTCAGTCTGGAAGTACTAGGGCAGTTTGTTACAGATACCTTAGGGAGGTGGAAATACAGTCCAATATTAACCTCAAGTAGGCATTTATAAATGAAATATCACTGATATTCTGCTTCTTTAGCACCCTTCTCCAAAGTACCTCATACAACTCATTAATTTAGAAGCCTTATACATCTTGGAAAGAGAAAGGAGACAAAATGCTTGATTTAGAGAGCAGAATAAAACCACGTCATATCACTGGCATGATAGGGGAAGAGGCAGAGCTGGGAGAGACAGCCTGAGAGGAGGGATTGTGGAACTTGCCTTGAGAAAGCAGTGACAACAGGAGGACATCTCAAATTCCTGCACACAAATGTATGCAGTGCAAGGAGCAAACAAAAGGAACTGGGAACCTGTGAGCAGTTGCAGAGCTCTGATTACGAAAATGTGGAGTTCTGGCTTGCCTGGCTGCAGTGCTGCCGTGGGTGGACACAGACCCTTGGGCAGTGCAGCTGTGCTGCTGCCCAGAGGAGAGCCAAGGGGTTACCAAGAGATGCAAGGACAGGGAGGCTGAGCTCCAGCCATCTGAGAGGGCTGGCAGGTGGGACATGTTCTTGGAAGGCCACTATGGTCTTTGGAATGTCTGGAGATTGGAGCAGTTTCCTGAGACTAAGAAGGCAAAAATTGGAGGATAGAGAGAAAACTGAGGCAGGACCTCACAGGCAACTTCTGTTCATCAAAAGAAAAAAAAAAAAAAAAGGGAAATGTCACCAGAATACACTACAAGTCCTTTTCACCTCAAATGGGATCAACACTGGAACAAGCTCCCCAGAGAGGTGGTGAATATCCATCCTTGCAGAACATCCTTTGGGCAGAACACCTGGTAGTCTGCTCGAGCTGGACCTTCCTATAGAAACCACTGGACATCGCTCCTAACCAGAATCATTCTGTGCCCAGGCAGATAAAGCTTCACCATTTGACTTTTGTTTTTGCTTTTTAAATAATTACTCCCATGATCTGCGATGTGCTCTTGTCATATTTGGACTCCATACACAATTTTTTGAACCAGAGTATTTATGTTTCGTTCTAAAGCCCTTGTTGAATAAAGAGGATTAATGTTTGGGGATTTAATAGTCTCCAGTTCAGCTGAACTCAGTAAATCTGTCTCTGGGCTGGCAAAACATTTGAGTGCCAGCTATTCTGGGACAGACAGAGTAATGACAGCATTGAGTCTTTTTTCTTTAATATTGAGGAAGTATTGAAGAATCTCAATAGACAATGCAAAATCTTAACTGAGTTATTAAAATAATTTGCTGTTGATGTGCACAACAAATATCACTCTAATGAAGTTTGGAAGCAATTTTAATGGAAGAAAAATTAACTAATGCCAGCAGGCCTTTTGATACGAGAGTGATTTTATGAACAAGATGACATAAACTTCGTTAGAGAGAACGAGCACAGAAATGTTTTTATGCAGGAGCAAAATTCCCCATATAGCAGTTATAGTCATGAGCCAAAAATTCAGAAATTAGTAAGTTATATCACCTTATAAATTGGTTCTTCAAACTCTGCTCACCAGATCCTTCAGCCACAGGGAAATTCAAATAACAGTGAGGGATCAAATATGGAATGGACAATAAGCACAACTGGACATATGGCCAATTGTGCTGTGACTGTTATTTAAAAATTATTTTGGATGAGATTTTTTATAAACTCACACCCATAAGTTTGGGATTAATCAATAGGCAATTCCTCAGTGGTCACTGTGGTACATTATCAGTTCCTTTGTTGACTACAATGGGTTTAGAATGGACTATTGTTATTGCATATGTTTCAGAGCAAAAACAATCCTATGAAGGGTACAGACCATTTTCACACAAGGTGGTGTTTGAAAAGCAGTTGTTTTACTTGTTGTGATTAACTTTTTTGTCAGTTTACTTGACTTGTTATAGATTTGTTATATATTGTGGGGTGCAGATGAATATGTTCACATTGTGATGATCCAAACTTACACTGATGTAAGGCTTTCATTGAAATTGGAGGAAAAGATATTTTAAGTGTTTCTGTAACAGAGCTGCTTTATTTGTTTCTGCAGAGTTTGAATCACTAGTCTTGGAAACATCAATGGTTGCTGATTATTGACATTGAGTGAAATAATCAGAAATAATCTACCTACCTTCCTACCTTCAGGAAATGCCTTTTTTTAATTCAAAGTATAAGGAAGATGCCTAAGAAATAATAATTACATAAGTCCAAAAGTGCATTTTTTTCCTAATACTAAACATGGGAAAACAATGGCTTTGTACCCTGCACAGGAAAATCAGCACTCACATGGGTAGGAAACTTTGCTATCAATTCATATGGTGCCAATCTAACTTAATTTTAAAGGCTTGTTCAACAAACAACATAACTACGATCTTTTATTGTCTCATTATCTCTGTCTGAAGATAATCGAGGGCTGTATGAACTTGCTGGATTTAGTTCTGCAGTAACCACATATCCCATTACAGAGACTTGGGAATTTCTGAGACAGGATTTCAAATTCAGACCATCACACCTACTTTTAAAAAATGAATTGGATTCTGCCAGACTTGTAGGAATTTTGAGATAAGGATATACAAAGTCCTGGGCCTCCAGCAAACTTGATTTCCTTGTTCATTGAAATCAATAGTAAGAGTTACAATCTGCAGACTAAGTAGATTGTGGTGTTATAAACCTAATGGCATCTAATTTTGCTAAGTACATACCAAAACTGTAAAAATAAAGGGATAATTCACACAACTGTCAAGTGCCTCATAAAATGGGTAGTAGGGAAGCTGCAAGGAAGCCAGACAAATATTACCCAGCACAGAAAAAGGGTTGGATACTCAATCTTTTGAGGCTTGAGGAAAGCAGTTCCCAGACTATTCCATAATCCTTCCTTACTCCCTGGAACTTTTCTGAAATTTTACAAAAGGAAGAAGAATATTATGGTAGTAAGCATGCATTTACTTATATAGGAGATGCAATTTTACCTGGTCTTTCAGTGAATAAATTATTTTTAATAGTTCAGCTTAAAGACACTGTAATGTGGTGGTTGGTCTTGTCAACAGTGACAGGATTGACTTGGAAGCTCCATAAAATTTCTCAGTACATTGAGTTGAAGAGAAGATTAAATGGCATTAATGGAATATCTCTGTAGAGATTCTATATAGCTTTTGTTATCCTTAGGTGCTACACTATCATCTGTCAGAAGTGTGTGGGATTTTGTGAAACCCTTTCTTTCCTCAGTCGTTTCACTAATTACGACCATGCTGAATAAGCTTATTGCTTTTCTAGAGTTCATGTGGAAGTTAATTACTGGTACTTGCTCTGTTCTGACTACCTGTATTTTTATTTCCCAGCTGTTTAGTTCAGGAAATTGACTTACAGTCAGAGGCAAATAAGGGAATTTTTCTTTTTTTTCCTCATGATGGATTAATCTGAAGCTAAAGAGAAATTCAGTGTTTCAGCTGATGTAGATTTAGAAGTTTATGTACTGGATATCTTTGTTTGTCTGAATGTGCCAGCTGTTGACAAGAAACAGGCAATTTTGCAGCAAGCATGATTTTAAATGTGTACTTTGCACTGGTTTCTTGTTTTCCTTTTGTGTTGTGTTCGAAACAGTTACTCCTGTCTTAGAGGACATTTAAATAATTCACCTTTGGATGAGCAAGTTGTGAAAGTAGAAACATAGCTAAGAGCCAGCTGAAAAGATAAATAAGCATGATGGAAATGGTAACAAAATATTTTGAGCAGGAGTGTGCATGCTGGCTTGAAATGCTTTGAGGTGGAATAAAGCACCGAATGGCAATAAAACTGCAACTGCACCGAGTTTGTTCTGGAATTCAGTTAAATAAGAAAATTTCAAATAAAAAGATAATGCTTAAAAATTGGAAGGAAACTTTTCAAGAGAGTCTGTGGGTTTATTAAAGTTCAATCATGAGCCAATTAACGTAAAAAAGGTACAAGCTGTTTTTATTTTATTTGATAAAGCATCTAGCATTCTGTTCACCCTCGGGGCACAATAGTGTGACAGGCTGCTTTGTTCACCACAAAACTTGTTTTTTCTCTCTGCTTTTACAACCTGCGATTAAAATATTTGCAGCACCAGCTTGTTTTAACAAAAGCCCTTTATAAACAGCTCGCAGTGCACTTCAGAGGTTGATTCCACCTGTGAAGAATAAATATAAACAATAATTTTCTTTCTTAAAATCAGCATTTCAGCATTAAAACTTCTCATGTACTAATAGGTTCATGAGGGGATAGTTTAATTAGAAACTATAACAAAATTGTCTAGGTTAGAGTTTTGGATTTGACTTCCATTAGACTTTTAAATTTTTGTCCTATCACATTTTTCTTTAGAGGAAAAAAAATATTCTATTCTCTAGCATCTACTGTTAATTTTTGCTGCTGTTTGCACATCTGTGCTTTTAGTACAGATTGTTTCATTTCCCTCTGAAAATAGAATTATTTTTTATTACATATTGCTGTATGAAACTTCAGCAAACCCAAATATTTTCTCTAATCCTTATAAGCAATTAGGGATGGGGAGAGCAGGTAGAATTTTGGATCAAGCTTAGTTTCTTGATATTCTCAATTCCAGAACAGTAGTAAAAAAGAAATGCATCAAATATGCTCCTCTTCTTTCTTGTACAAAGAAAATCTCAAAAATAAACAGGTGAAAAAAACCCAAAACCAAAAAACCCACAAAAACCAACTTTCCAACAACCTACAAAGAAAACCCTGTTTTGAAAATAAACCCTGTTTTGAGCCTTTTTAAGTTTGGCTGCTCTGGCCCTGGAGCAGGTGAAGGAAACTTTGGCCTGGCTATTCGATATTCAGTGGAGCATAATCCCTTGAAGACTGTGAACCTCCCAAGTTCCCTTGTTAAGGGTGCAGTTTGTCTTTGGCATCATAAACAGTTAGAAGAAAGTATAATTATAGATCTTTCACCTCCTTCCACGGTTTCTTCCCAAGAGGAGCCCATCCAGGCTGGGCATTCTCCATAGGAAACTCTGAACAGAAATGTCACCAATCAGAAAGCAGGGAGTCAGCCTTGATTCCTCACTGGGAGCTGGCTGACCCAAAAGGAGCACATTAAATTGCTCTTTGCCTGTATGCATTTGCTAAACAATCCTTTCTAAAAAGATACCCCAACCAAACAAAAATTTCTGATGAAGACTTTATGCTCAATTAAGTAAATACAAAAAAAAAAAAAAAAAATCCCCAAACCTTAAAGCACAAGTTAATATAACTGAAATTTGCTACAGCTTTTATTTATCTCAGTTAAATCCAGCTTGAAAGCTGTTAGGGTTCCTACCTCATGGTGTGTTTGCCTCTTAATCATTCTGAAAATATCTGTGTGTTAAAAAGAGATTTATGCATCAGCTCTGAGAATGGTTGCTCTGCAACGTTTTCATCAGCACAGGATGCAGCCCAAATGTAATTTTTGGGCAGCTCTGTGAGTTTTGTCAGTAGTGACCCCGAGTGGCCCGCTCAGCCCTGGTGCTGCTGGGACAGGAGGGACTGAACTGGGCCGGGGTTGAGAGGGAAGGGTGGGCTGATGTTTTGTTTTCAAAGGCAAAAGGGGTCACATTAGAGATTTAATCAGTGTTCCAGCCAAGAGTCACTGCTCAGCCTGTGCCTGGAGTGTGCTTTCTAAGCAGGATTTCAGAAGGATGGAGGGAGAAATGCCATGTGCTTTGTCCCAGGACAGCTCAGCAGTCTGTTCATCTGCCTGAGCAGGCTCTGGGCCTCACAGCTCCTCCAGACTCAGATTCCTGAACCAGCCACTTGAGAAGCTGTCCAAAGAAATCATCCTTTTGGGCCATTCAGGTGCTTACTCTTGCTTTTCTTTTCACGAATGCTTCAGCAGAGAAATGGTGTTAATGTGTACTGTACATGGATACCCTGTATCTGTTACTGGGGTTTTGATAATGAGCAAAATACCTGCAGAATCTCACCATTTCTTAGAAATCAAATAATAATTTGTTATTACAGTGCAAGAGAATATGAATATCTTCCAGTTCTTTGGCAATGGCCTAAATCACAGGGGAGTGTTTCAAGAAACTGCATAATTGAGAATGGTAAATGCAAATATGGGGAGAATGAATAGCTGGACAGGTTAGTCACACCTGTCATGCACACAGATGAGCATTTGGCATGAATGTTTGATGGAGGGTTGTTTGCCAACCTTCTAAGGGTATTAGTGCCCCAGCTGCTCCAAAGGAAGTGGTTATCCATTCTCTGTGCTGCTGATAATCTTTCTTCTCTGGAGAATCGTTGGTAATTAACCCTGGGTGCCATTTCCACCACCCACTCAGCAGTTCCCAATACAGTCCTGTCTAGGAACAGGTACTTAGCCAGGATTCCTTGCTTAACCATGTTTTCTGTCTCTTGACAGAAGATTCTCCTGTACTGGTGGGTAAACTTGCACTGGTTTCATGTATTAGACAAGCTAAAAGATATTTTAGTGGCAGGATGTTTTCCCTTGTACAGTGGAATGAGAAAAGGGTACTGGCTATGGATGGAGCTGGAATGCAAACACTGAGTTTCAGTTGTAATCATTATAATTGTTTTGATTCTGTGGTTGGTATTTTTTTCTCTTCCCTTGAAGTGCCAGTTTTCTGCACAATTCTCTTATTTCCAAAACATGTAGAATTACAAAAGAATCCCCAGTATTTTTTGTGATTTCACAAATATTTTCTGAGGAGTTTACATTTGCTGCAAAGTTGGCTGACACCCTAGCTGCAAGAAGGTTTTTGTTTGCTTGAGGAATTTGAATATGTTGGATAAAGATGGACCCTGAGCTGTGCTGTGTTACTCTTTAGGCAATGTGAGCTAGATCCTCTGGAACAGGAGAACTCCTCTGCTTCCTGCTCCTCACTCCTTAGGCTCCAAGGGTTTTTATGCCTGCTGGGCTTGGACTGTGCTGTCCTGGTGCTGGTGTACCTCCTCAGCAGAAAACCATGGACCCTGAGTCTTTGCATAGAAATCCACAGATTTGTTTATTTTATTTCCTCCTGCCTCTCAAATTTCAGCATCTTGAAACAGAAAGGACTTCTTAACTGACTGTGGTTGAGTGAAGGAACAGCTCCTAACAAATCTCCCAGAACTGCTTTTGTAAGTGGAGGGCAAAGCAGAGGGGAGCACTCAAATAAGCCCCTGAAGTGCCAGTCCAGCTAGAAGCCAGTACTGCTAGGACAGCTGGTGGCTTGTTCTGGTGCACAAATGGCCATTTTTCCCAAAAGATCCCGTGGGAGGAAAGGGTGACTGGGCACTGGAGCTGCTTTTCAGACAAGGCTTGGACACTGAGGCGAAGGGAGCCCGAGCAGAGCCAGGATCTGCTCTGTGCAGCTTGGAGTGAGCGCCGTGTTTGCCTCTGCTGGTGCAGCTGAGCTCTGCACCTCGGTGTCCCAAAGCAGGTCCTGGGAAGCCTGTCCTGATCTAAGGTTATCTCAGGAAAAGCTGCACAGCTCAGTGCCAAGCAGCCTGCATCTCAATTAGAGTGCTGGCAGCATTTCTAATGCTAGAGCAAGTGTATTAGAAAGTTCTTCCTTCAATATTTTGTTCCACAGGGTCTCTTTGGTGAGAAATACTCCTTCCACGTGAGCTAGTTTGGGCCTTGAACTTGTGTTTTATGGCTAATGCTGTAACAGACAACCACCTATCATTATTCATCTATTTTATTTAATTATTGATCCTTTCAACTTTGCAAGACTTAATTAGAATTTGCTGTATTGAACGAAACAAAAAAAAATTAAATTTGTTGAATTAGTAAATAACAGAGAATTAGAGGTAGTTTAGTGATTTAATTAACACAGTTTTATCCCAGCACACTAGTTAATGAAAGGCAAGCATTGGGCCATCTGGTACAGTTTCAGGAAATGTGGAAACAGAACTGCTTTATTTTGTACTTTCCTCTCATTTGTTACTTGCGTTTTGATGAGTCCACTGCTTCTTCTCTTTCTGATGATTATTCACTTCTACTGTGAAGTCCCTAAACCACTATGGAAACCTTTAGGATCAAATGCCTTTTCTCATGGTGAGGTGATTTTTAGGCCCTTTCCCGTTTCACAGGGCTGTTCAATGTTCTGGAGGTTGAAAATGGCACAATAACCCTGCTCCAGCCACAGGGCCTGCAGCCATCACCCCCGTGCTGTCTCATTAGAGGCTGCACATCTCTGCTCAGGGGTGGCCAGACTTAATTTGCTCACTCCAGTTATAGTTACAAGGTGCCAGGGGACAGGCAGCTGTAGAACCTTGTTTTTCTAAAACCAGGACATTTATCTTGAAAGTGAGAACTTCCAGGGTGCCAAAGACTCTGAATAATTTCAGGAGCCTTTCCGTGAGCTTGTGTTATTCTGCATCCTGTGTTCTAGTTACAGAGTTCATTTAAAAAAATGTCTGTTGTGCAATAATTAGAGGAAAATAGATAAATGATGAAAATGAAGCTTGAAAGTTATTTTAAAGTAACGTAGGGTAAATATTTTGATGTTGAAATGGATGTCTAGGGAATTGAGGTTTCTGAATTATGGATGTTTGAAATTTTCACTTAAGTAATTCAGAATGTCACTAAAAACTGCTTGCACTGTCTGCCAAAAATTAATCAGTGATATTTGAATTAAAGTGAAAAAAAACCAAAAAACAAAACAAAACAACCCCAAAAAGTCCCAAATAAAAACCCAACCAAAATAACAGCAAACAAACAGAACAAAAGTGTTTCTGTTCCTGCATTTTACTGAAAAAATGAAAACATATGTTCTCCTGTAGAACTCACTTTTCCCAGTAAGCCTTTCTTAAAAACCATGATTGTTGTTATCTACTGAAAAAGGTCATGCTTTATCATTTATCAGCATTAGGCTATGAGTAGAAATGAAAGGTAGTAAAAGAAGAGATCTTTATTTTTGGTGCTTGGTAATAATTTGATTTGGCCATCAAGAGCTTCTCATTTGTATCAATATACTCCTTTTATCAATATATCCTTGAGGGTATTCAAATACCCAGGCATTTTCTTGAATACCTGAGCAGAGGAAGAATTAGGATGAATGTTCTGAAGTAAATAACTTCAATTATTGTGTGAGACTGCACCTGGGCAGAAAGACTTGATTCTAAGTAGTCAGTGATTTTGTCATCACTTCAGCTTGGAAATCTGAGCACAGCCTTCAAATTGTGGCTGACAGTAATTACAGCATCGTTGTTTCACCTGTGGGAGACCTTTGGCTCCACTGCTCACTTGGTGACATTCACAGAAAAATGGAATCATTTAGGTTGGGAAAGACCTTTATGATCCTCAAGTTCAACCATTAAGCTGACACTGCCAATTCCACCCCTAAACCATGTTTGAGTGCCCCATCTACACATCTTTTAAATGCAGGGTGACTCTATTGCTTCCTCCTCACCAGATTTGCACTCCAGACCCTTCATCAGCTATGTTCCTCTTCTCTGGACTCACTCCAGCACCTCAATGTCCTTGTGAAGTGAAGGGCACAGCACTGGAGATGCAGCCTCAAGTGCTCAATGATTTCTTTGTCCAGATCATCGACAAAGATATTAAACACTGGGACAGAAGATATGGCAGATGGTTTGTCCAACATGATTAGGTTTTTCACACTAAAATATGAATTAACAATACAAGTCTTGCTGAAAAAATTATGGGAGTTGCCTTCGGTTGGGTTTATTCCTATGACTTCAGAAGTGAGGACTGGACATGGGAATAGAAGCTTAAAAGAAAGATTCTTGAAAAACTCACAGGTGCCATTGGCCTGATGGGAGGATTGTGTCTCTAGTCTCACAAATTTATTAGAGGTTTGGAAAAGATGGAAATCAGGAACGAACTTGAAGCATGGGACTGTCCATTGCAAAAAGACAATTAAACATCATTTAGAAGCATTTAACTCTAACTTGTTAGAGTAGATCAGATTTCTAGTTTGTGATCAAGAACACATTGTTCCCTAAATTAAACACTGTTGTTTTTTTCACTATAAAATTAGGGTTTTTTTGCTATAAAATTATAAGATTGGGAAATGGCTTTATTAAAGCCTAAATATAGCTTTAAAGCCATTGCCTACTTGGTGGGAGTGAAACAGAAGTTATTTGTCTTTTGAATCAGTTCTAATTATATTTTCCCTTGAAAACCTTTGCCATCAAGTTGGTTCTGCAATTAAACAGTAAAGCTGAAAAAATGCCTGCTTTCTACCCCAGAAATCATTAACCAAAGAAAGTTTCATTTTTGTTTTGTGTTTTTTTAAGCTGCTAATCATGTCGATATTGTTTGCCACAGGCTGTGTCTTTCTTGCACATTGCGTAATATTGCTTCAAATATCAGAGTGGATGAGATCTGCAGGAACAGCTCTTCATCCAGAAACACTGCCTGTTGCACTTCAGTTCTCATTTGTCTTGATTTCATCTTTCCTTCTGTAGCTCTTGTAGTCCTGTCCTGAATAGCTGTTGGTGTTGGGGCTCATCAGGTACCCCCTGGACTGAATGTTTGATGAGTTTGAGGCACATCCACTCTTTCCATCCCATGGCCATTTGCAGGGTGAACTGAAGCACAGCGAGAGGAGGCAGCTGGCAGAGTCACTCCTGACCTGGGCTTAAATGCAAATAGCCTCAAATTAGGAAAGCTAATCCATGAGTTTGTCTTGTGCATCTGACCCCAGTGACCATCCAGCCAGATGTGTGGAGCAGAGCAGTTAAAGTCTTTAAACATGCGTGTCATGTCAGAGCTGAGCCCTCAGCACCGAGCGCTGCTCTCCGCAGCTCTGCTCCTCCTGTGCTGCACTGTCTGCCCGTGCAGACACAGCCCCTGCCAGCAGAGCAGCAAAAGGAGATTGCTCTTGTCTCCACAGAGGCTGGAAGAGTCTCTCTGAATAGTTTTGCATAAAAGCACAGCCTGCTGCAGAGCAGGCTCAAGCTCCTGTGGCGCTGGCTCCCAATAATCTGCTGCTTGGAGCGGGATGTGTGGGCTTTGCTGTGGAATGCTCAGGGACGCTCCTCTCCTCTCACTGAAGACAAAGTAATACTCCACAGAACTACAAAATGTGCATAGTCTTTTACCCATGAATGGTAAGTTATTTGGGATCAGTGCTTTCAGTACTTCCCAGAAGCCACATAATTTTCCTTGATAATCACTGTTTAACTGCTATGCTTCCCTACACAAATTTAATTTCAATTTTTCCCCCACAGTTGTAGTAATTTTAAATATGTGACTGTAATTAGCTGAAATACTAACTGTGAATTGAGTTTGGCACCATTCTTTCAGCACCATTTTAATGAAGGATTAAATATTCTTCATCTTTTCTGAAGTCTAAGTTTAGTGCAGTAGCTAACCATCAATCAAAGGTTCTTGTCTGCTTTCCATTACCTTTCCAGTCATATTCTGTCAGGCTTCTTTCACCATTTCAGTATCCAGGAGCCTGGCAACTAGACACTAACTGATGCAGCTCACATCTGTCGTGTCTGGCTCATTCCTTCTCCTATTCCCAAGGTGATAATTGCATCATCTTTGTAGTATTTTATTTTGTTGCCCCTTTTTATTGTTATTTTTATGTATATGTTCCTATTAAAGCAAATGGAAAATGAATCATTGGAAAGACTTCTCTTTAGTTGATGAACATTTTACCCATGCTGTGGCCAAGGGAAAAATGGAATAGCAGGGAGCCCTAGTGTCTCTAGGTTCTGTGTGCAGTAAGTCAGTAAAGGAGGGAGAACCTGCAGTTTAATTTAGAGCACCAATTGCTTACTCTGTGCATAAACAGCACTTCAGCAGCCAGCCTAAACTGTGAGGAGAAAATAACTCTGCTGTAATTTACGTATTTTGAATCAACTTTGGAGAAGTGTGTCGCTCTGATATTGGTGTGGTGACCACATGGTCAGACAATGTGAGGATCCTCCTTTTTCCAGCTGAAAAAGCCCAGAATTTGCCATAATTTGTCTTCTAGTGGGATATTTTAATTTCCTTACTACTTATTGATAATTTTCTTTTGCATTCACAACAGAGGTGTAATCTCATAGGTGAAATCTTTAAGTTGGTACACTTGTCTCTGACATCTTTTTTCCTCCATCCTGAGGTATAAGTTTTTTTTGTAAATCTGTATTTCTAACCATAGCAAAAAAAAAAAAAAAGTGCCCCAATTGTGATGAATAATATCCAGAAAATGAGCCCTTTTTTCACATTAAGAGCTTCAGCAGGTGCAGTGCATTGCTCCCTGTTGGGGTTCTTTGGTTTACAGTGCTATTGGAATGAGGGGGATTATCAGCTCAGAGGCAGAAGTAAATTCTACAATGTCAGTGTTGTGTTGTATTTTAAAATACTGTTCTTTAGATTCTAGAAAGTCAGTGAGGAGAAGCAACTGAACTTGGGAGACTCACAAGCTCTGATAATTTTTTAGCTTTGATGAGGAGGGAGGTAGTACTACAAACCATTATATTGAAATATCTGTGTAAGACAAACCAGACACAAGTGGTGTAGAAAGTACTTTCTATGCAGGTGTGAATCCATTTGGAAAGTTTGTTTTGTTTTAAATAAATAACCAAGCCCCCCAAAATAACCCAAAATTTAAAAGTTCAACAAAACCCTGAGAGGTGAAGGGTTTTTGTGTGTTATAGCTGTGCTGCTCTTCAGTGGTAATGGATTATCTTCACCTATGGTTTTTGATTTTGTGGGTATTTGAAGAGGGGGAAAAAAGTAAAAAAAAATAATTGTAAGCAGGAACTAGAAGACATTTTTGTTTGCTGAGGTAGTGTTTTAATCTCAGTGTTGGATTTCTTTCTATTAATCTCATGTGGTCATGATACTATAACTTTACCCGGCATTTGCTGACCTACACAGTTTTCTGTTGCAAAGTACACTCAGTTTCCCTTTTCTCAGTTTTATGTGTCCTCTGAGAGCATATCTGACTGCACTCAGGGAAACTAAGGTAGATTTGGGAAGGTACTTGTGACCTGTGTTTGGTTGTTAAGTATTAAAAATGGAATAAAAAATGGAAAATTCTGGTTTATTCACAGTAGTTTTTTCCTAAATCTTGCGTAGCTGAAGCTTCAATCATGTCTGTCTGCATGGAAATACATTCTAAAGAAAATATGCACCTCACCCAATATCCTGCCACATTTTCCCCACATTTACTGTGGTTTTGTGGTTTTTTAGTTTATAAATATTTGCACATGCATAAACCAGAGTGCGGACTAAGAATTCTGTGATAATTGTGATTAGCAATAATCAGCTTTTTTATTCATAGTAATTTTTCATCTATATGTTTGGTTTGCAGAATGTATGTTTTTAAAAAGTGAACAGAAATGTTCAGAGGGTTTTTTTTATTATTTCTAGCTGTGTTCATCTCAGCATTTTTTGTTGGGTGGGTGGGGTTTTTTAGCTGTTTTCTTTTTAGTTCAATTTTTGTTGTTGTTTGTTGGGTTTGGGTTTTTATTTGCTTTGTACTGTGGAGTTGCTGTGGCTGAATCTCATGGACCTTCTTAACAACACTGAGCATAATGGACATTAATTGGTGTAATAATTGGCTTTGCCTTTTTCTTTGACAATATTACTTCTATCTGAGAATGACTTCCATCCCTTCTTAATGAAAAAGACATTTAGCTCTCTTCAGGCCTATTCCCATGTCCTCAATGATTTCTTTTTAATTAGATGGTGAGGATTAAATGGAACCAAAGAAACTCTGGAAGGGAAATTCTGCACCAGAGTGAGAGAAACTATACCCAAGACGTGCCACTGTCATAGGAGTGGGCTGTTGGCACTTGATACTGATAACTGATACCTCCAGCTCTGCTAAGTCAAGGCTACACTCAGAGGAGTTGGTACCTCCAGGCCCTGATGTCCTGACCAATTGTAAGACATGTTAAAGCTTTTCTGTTAGTGAGGAATAGTTAAATAGTTAATAAGCTGAAATATATTTCAGCTGCTTTATATTTTTCTCCACCTTCCTTGTGTGCACGTGGCTGCATCTCCGAGCAAGGCTTGCTCCAGGGAATAATTAATACACTTCATATCTCTTCATGGCCTATCTTTTCCAGACAGCCACTTATTCTGTGTGGGCTTTCCACAGTGACTCTTTCTGCTCCCCTACTGGAGCAGGCACTTTAATTTTAGCAGGAAAAAAACTACTACAGTTTTCCATATGTTTCAAAGTAAATGCTTTGACAAGTTAGCCATTTTTAAGAAATATGTCAATACTTGAGGATGTTCACTTTGAATATTCAGTGAGTTGGGGGTTGTTTGTCTTTATATGTAATTCCTACATTGATTTTCCATGATTTCCATGATTTCATTTGTTGTCACAACTTTACTTTCATGATTTGAACTCGGTTTTACTGTTTTGCAGAAATGGAAGACCAAGCCCTGTTTTTTTTTAAAACCTTAGGCTTTCTAACTGTCTTCCGTGGCTGATTGTGTACTCAAAGAATTGAGTGTATATTCAACTTGAAGTAAATGTCCACAGCAGTTTTTTAGTGTTCTTATGTATACTTAGAGAACAAGTAATCCCCTTCAGGTTTTTATTCAGCAATTGCAGATCCTGCTTTTTTGTCTTTTTTTATGGTGTTGCTGGGGTTTTGATTATTTTCATGACAGTGATTTGAAGGAGTCCTGAAAGCAAAACACAACTGCTTGTGAGCAAAGCTGTTTAGTCAAGTATTGTGTGTATTTATCCAGTTAGTGTTTACTTTGTATTGGGAAATTAGATGGGGAAGGTGAACAGGAGATGTTACCAAATGCTGTACTCTGATAGTTTTGTTTGTAGATTACCTGTAAATTGTTGAGCCAGGTATTACTTCTAGTGTCTGATCCACTACCACTCTTTATAGGGAGTTAAATCTTTAACATAGACAACAAAGTTCCCACAGAAGTTTTTATATGGAGTACAGAATGAAAACAAAATTTTGAAATGTTGGTCAGACTAATATTTAAAATGTTTGACAGTGTTAAAAATGAAAGCTCAAAATGTCCTTAAGTGATGGTTAATTGATCTATTTTTGGTGAATTTAGTAAAAAAATGAAAAATATTCACATCTAGGGTATAACTGCTTTTGACTACTACTAAGTTTATTAATTTATTGGGGAACCAACGAACTCTATGAAACAGAAAAAGAAATATTTGTAAGCTCTGTTTTGGTACATATAGCCATTCTTTAGCTCTCCTTAATAATGACCAGTAGGTTTCTTCCCAATACTTCTGATCTTGCCATTCTGGTAAAATGGTGGATGGAGCCCTGCTTCTTAAATCTTGGGTAATTGAGCCATTCATTTCAAACAGAAACTATCCTGGAAAAGAATTCCAGTCCAAACAGAGTAACAACAGCAGCTTAACTCCTATTATCCATTACTTCTAGTATAGTACCTGGGTAGTTGGTAATTAAAGAAAGCTTGTAGTCTCTACTAACAGCTCTGGATTCTCTTGGCATCTAATCTTACCTCAGCTGCTTTCAGTCTTCATTCCTTCACTAGTGAGATACTCCTAAACAAGAAGAAATTAGAAATAAATGATGTGGAATGGAACCTTATTTGCTATATCTAGTGAGATGTTGCCCAAGTCTTTTAAAATTTCCCCTATCCAAAGGACAAAGTAGATCAATAACTAAATGAGATATGAAGCACATGAGCTCATTTGGCCTGTGTTTGATCCTTTTAATTTCTCAAAAATTCTGCCATGACATCCCCTCCTCACTCCCAGTCCTGAAAAAGCTATGAAATATTTGTAGTGGGACTAAGTAAAAGAGTAAGAACTCCTAGAAGTGAACCACAATTTTCCCACAGATGTTTTGGAATGCAGACAGTAACACCACTACTGTTGTAAGCTCGACTGGGCTTTACATCTGCAAGTGAGTGCTGAACCTCAGGAACCCAGCAGAATTCTCTGCACTCAGGGCATTCAGACTCCACTTGTTGGGAGGAGGCTCTTGGCCAGGACAGTTTTCTCTGGAGTCCTGGCATGACTGCCCAGGGTGGTGGCTGAGAACTCCTGGCAGGTGGAAGGGAACAAACGTGGCCCAGGGTCCATGTGGAGCACATGGACCATCCTGGGGACGTGTGTGTGTGGGCAGGGCACCAGCACTGGAGGATTAAAGCTGCCTGGTCTTCATCCTGCTAAAATCTTCCTTTGCACTCGTGACCTTTGCCAGTCTTGCTCCCTTCCTTACTGTTTTTCCAGTAGTGTGCACTTTGCTCCTCAGACAAATGGACTCACAATGGTAAACATTAAATATTTTCTCATGTGTTTAAACATCAATGCAAGCATGTCCTTTTTATTTTTTTTTCATGGAATTTGGTAGCTACATTGTTTAATATTCAAAAACAGAAACTATGGAAGACATCTTCCTGAAGTATGATTGGGGATTTTTTGAAATATATTACTTTTTTAGTTACTCTGAAGTGCTGTTTGTCAAAATCTTCTGGTAGACAGAAATCCCTATGATTTTCAAGAGTTTCTCTGAGGCTTATTTGCCAAAGTTGAAGTGAGTTTAATTTCTTGCTTGTGTAACCATCCCGATAAAAATATAGATTTTCATTTAGAGTCATAAAATAGCTTTAGACAAGGGAAGCCAAAAACTGAAGTGCTTTCATTATTTGCTTCATGATTTTTCTTCGGTGTTGCATGCTCTTGCATAGAGATATGACAAAACCCTTTCTATTTGATGAACTTCTGAGCTGAATGTCCTTCAGTATTTCAAAATTCTAACCACCTTTACTGGAGAAATAATTAAGGCAAGTATGTTTTTATTTTTCAACCGTTTCCCTACAACTTTGGATGTTGTTCTGGAGGGAGTCTCTGCTGTTTTTTAATATCTGCTCATTCCCAAAGTCATCCAGTTTCAAGAAGGTTCACATAATTCCTCATGCTTGATCTGTTGCAGGTGCCTGCTTCTCATACTGCTTTGTGTTGATCAAAGACTGGGTCATGGAAGGTTATTCCCTCACTTTCACTTCATGGCAGCTCCAGTGCAAACTTGTACTGGGTTTCTGTACTTTGAGAAGGGGGGTGGTGTGTTGGTTTTTGCAAAATGCTTTTTTAGAGCTGACAGTGTTTGGGGCTGACCCTCTGCAAACCTGGTCCTCTGCTAAGGAGCTGAGCTCCTTTGCTCCCTGCTTTGACAATAATCACGTTGCCAGGTCAAAACTTTTGGTGGCTGCAGCAGAAATGGGTATCTGCAGGATCTGATACTGTGGTAGCAAGAGGTGAAGTTAGAGGCAACTCCCTAAGCAGGGATGTTGTCAAGCCTGGTGCAGAACTTCTAAAGGGACAAAAAGGTCATTCCCTTGCAGTACAGTTTTGGACTGTTTACACCACCTGAAGTATTTATTATCCAAAATTGTTTATTGTAGCTTTGCAATTAAGTCACTGTGGCTCGTGAATTGGTTCTTGCTGATTTAATAGAAGGCATTTCAAGATGGAGTTACCTGCTGTTTTATTCTCCATTGACAGGCCTAAATTAACCTCCAAAATCAGATTTCTGCTGGCTATAACCACAACTGTAAATTTATAGGGCAGTTTCAGTAAATATTTTCTAGTATTTGCTGCAAATCCACAGCTTCAGCAAGCACTTCTGCTAGTAATTAATTTTTTAGAATATGCAAACACAAAAGGGATGCAAAACTGAAGCTAAAGCAAACGTGCTTTAAAATAGAAATAAATGTTCATAGATAAGATTTTGCAGCATTGGTTCAATTCAGTTCATTGGGGGCTGCTGTCTTCTCCTGCCTTAGCTACAGGAGGCATCCTTTGTGTTTATAATGGTGAATAACAACCAGTGCTGCTTTACCTCTCCTTAAGGTGAAGCAGGCTTCTGATCTAGCTTTGACTCAGCCAAAATAGTTCCCTGCTCTTCAGTAATCACCTGCTGCAGTCAGAGAACATAAAAACACATCTGAGAATCACTACAAAAACAGTAAAATACTTTGCTAATGTAAAATCATTCCTGCCAGCAGAGAGACTTGAACTAGGACAACTTTGATCTTAGAATAAATTACGTCTCAAATTGCTTAGATCTTTTGCAGATAGGAGAGCAAAGACTATGCACCTTCATCTTGATTTTCATTACCTTTTTTAGCTTTCCTAGGTATATTGAAACTGATTCTTTCCTTTCTGTTATCCCCTATTATGGGTAGCATTTCAGTAAAGGGCTCTTTCATCTGTCACTTAGCCCACATACGTCATAGTTGATCCTTTACTGATTTATTCTGCAGCTGAATTCTTAAAAATAATTAAAAATTAGGGCAACTACTTACTGTATTTAAGATTTTACAGCTATTTGGGTGTTTGAAGGGTAAAAACAACCCAACACTATAGAAATTGTAATTCTGCTTGATAAACAAAGCTTTGTGAGTTAAATTACTATGTCTAGTGAACCTTTGGTAGCTGGTTTCTAGGAAGAGATTCTGTACAAAATCTCTTTCCCTGGCTTGCATTCTCTTTTTATTGTCTCTTGTGCTGAGTGATTTGTTTTGATGATTATAGATACTTTGTATTGCTTAGACTACAGCTTTATTTTACATGCAAATATTATCCGATTCCGTGTCTTCATTAAACTTTAATAAGGCTTTACGAACATAGTGCATAAAAGACAACATTGAATCAACAAAGCCTGTATAATGATGATTGAAATACAAGATTCAGGAAGACTGATGGTGGAAGTAGCTCAAATACTGGCAGTACTGGTAAGCATGCAGAGCCTTTAAGTTTATTTTTAAGTTCTAATAGCTACGAAGTAGGAAGTAAGAGTCTGGAAGAAAAAAAAACCCAAAAACTAGAGGATGAGAATGCTACTTTTTTGTCAGTGGTATAGTTGAAAGTAAATGCTGATGATATTCACTTATGCAGGTATTGCATCTCATATCTTTTAGTGTTTTTAAGATGATAAAATAATCCTAAAAAGACACTCGGCTTGTGGGTTATGGCATGTAATAAAGAACGTGAGTAAGAAATGCCATGCTGCTGCAAAAAGGCAGAAACAGTGATTAATCTTGGATGAGTCCTGGCAAGTGTAATGGTAGCAGACCCTGCAGAGCTTACTGGGAAGTGCAGGGAAAGTTGCTGTGTTGGTTCCTGGTTGGGATGTTCTAGATGAGCACAGGAAGGAAATCAGCACGGAGAGGTAAAACCCTGGGTTGTGCCAGTGCCGGGTGGGGGTGGCCAGCAGATCTCTGGAAAGGCCAAAAGGCAGGAGGGGAGGAAATGGGGAGGAAGAAAGAAAGCAGCAGTCCTGAGAAGGGCCTTCAGCGAGCTGCCACAGGCAATACTGAGCAGCAGGGGAAGGGAGGATCAGCAGCACTTGTGTGCCAGTGCTGGAAGCCTGGGAAGGGTGATAGAAGGAACGCCGGCTGCCTGATGACAGCTGGCTGTGATAACACAGCTCAGCTCTGGCACAAGGAGGGTGATCAATGGGAGATGATCAATGGGCACAGAGTTGCCAGGCTACCAGCTTTGCAAGGATGAGAGCAGAATCTGTGCAGGCAGGAGAGTGTCACAGCATGGAAAATGTAACATTAGGAACACCGCAAAAAGCGAGAAGCTCTGTGGAGGCCTTGCTTGCACAGGATTTCTGCCCACTCAAATGGGGAAAGATAAAAATCAAAATAACTAGGAAGGGACTGCAACCTCATGTTCAGGAGCATGACACTGACCAGGCAATATGAAGTGAAATCAAAAGTTGTGCATTTAGCACACTTGATAATAGCACAGATATAGCACAGTCACTGTTTCACCTAAATGAGGTATAGAGGTAAAATTTTTGTACTGAACCGTAGTGTTAGGGCTTGAAGGGGGGGAAAAAAAGCCATTCTGAGTTTTGTCTCAAGTTATACACAGGGTCTGCTTCAAGGTGAATTAAAGACCCATCCATAGAAGTGTTCCTAATTACAGTTTTTCATGTTGCACTGAATTGTTTTCTGTAGCAAGCTGAATAAATCCAAGTCAGGCCAATACTTAATGTAAAGAAACAGAATTATATATATATATTTAAAAGGTAATTAATAAAATAGTTGTACTAATTGTATGAAAAGCAAGATGTCTACAAAATGATCTCCAGTTTTGGAAAGTGTATTATTAGAAGCCCAGGTGAATCACCACATTTATAGAAGAAAAAAAAGCAAACAAAGCTAAGGAAAGCCATCAAAGGGCCCCAGCTCCTGAGAGCATAACTGCAGGGAGGCTATCATAGGGGAAGGCTTAAAAAATTGCTTTAAAAAGTGCAAAGCTTGTCCATATGAGAACTAGAAAGGCCATAAATCACGACAGGTCAAATGGAGACAGGAAATAGAGCATTAAAAACTTGCAAGAGGTCCTCAGGCTTCTAGTCAAAAGTTCTTAAATCAAAAGCAAGAAGTCAGGTAGGGCATAAGTGAGACCACTTAATGACCAAACTGTAAGGAAGGACTCTGGAATTAGAAAGCAATAAAAGAAGGTTCAGTTAATGCCTTTTGTTGCTGTTTGAAGACATCAGAGGTGTTTTTGCACCTGAGTCCTGCTTTCTAGTGAACAGGGTAGAGGTCAGATGAGCTCAGTGGGTTTGTGTAAACACACAGCAAGTATATTCACCAAAACAAACAGGTGTATTAGCTGTCAGTAGCTCCCCAGGTCAGGTGCCATATTAACCTGAGATAAACTCCAGTGGGAAATTGCAGGGCGGCTGCCAAGGCTTCTCCTGACCATTGCAGACAGGGCTGGCAGGGAGCCCCTGGAATTCCCTGTCACTCTCACCAAAGGGACTCTCTGGGGAGTTATGGCTGCAGTTGGATTTCTGAAGCTGGGAGAAAGTTCAGGTCTGTCATGAGATGATTTTTAGTGTAGGAGGTCACGTTATTATTTAAGCCAAACCCTAAACAAAACTCCCAAGCCTGTGAATAGGCTGGAGCAGCTGGGGGGAATCTCCACCCAGCTGGATTGAAAGTGCACACAGTGGGAAAAGTGAGGGGTGGACAAGCCTTTCTTTTGTCCAGCCACAAATCCTTCCTATTTGTGAATGTGCGTCCTCTTTCCTCTCTCTTTGGTGGTTTGGGGGGGATTTTTTGTTTGCTTTTAAATTTGGGGGAAGGAGGCAAGGAGATTAAGCAAGACCACAGAGTCAAATATTAGTATGCAAACACACTTAATTTCCTATTTAAAATCAAGGTTGTGTATGAAATGTTAATGCTCTAGTGATAGTGTCTTGCTGATGGAACAGAATCCAAACATTAGGCACCTGCTTGCATACAATGAAAACACTACCAAAAAATTACCTCAGGGATGGCTCACTGCTGAAATTTCCCACTGCCCAAGCAATTCCAGTCAATAGAATCAGCTCTGAGAATTGACTACCTGCATGGTTGTATAAAATAAACACTCCATAGAGCAGGCAGATCAGGGAAGAGGTCAAAGCATGAGTGGTGTGAAGTTAAAACCAGTAAGAAGAGATGAAAAAACTCAAGCTGTGCTGTGAATTTATCCTTTTTACAGATGTCTTCTTTACTTGACAACAAAAAGGTGTTGATATGCAGTATCTTAGTTAAGTTGTTTGGGTTTTTCATACTGAAATGGTATTCAGCCCTCTTAGAGGATGTTAAAAACTGTTGTGCTTGGGTGAGTCTAAGGCTTGGAGTGCATGGCTGTCCTGTGGAACTGAAGACTTTTAAATTTCTACAGAGCTGCATCCAATTTTCCCATGTTGACTGAATGTGCACACAAAGTTATAGCATTTCATCTGTACCTGAAGATAAACATAAAAATGGTTTGAAAATGCATCCTACTCCAATACAACTTCAGTCATTTAAACCTATTCTAGCTTTGATAAAATGGAATAATTATTTTTTTTACCTTTTTTCCTCAAGGTTCTGTTCTTCTGCACTCCAACCCATCAGTCTCACATGGGTACTGCTGCTTTTTTAATTTTTTTTTTTTCTGTTAATATTTCATTTTCACAGAGACTGTCCTTTTTCTCCTGTAGCAAGCTACAAGGATAGACTGTCTATAAGCCTTTGGCTGATTTGCACTCTAAGTTGTTTTCATCAAATCCTTTTATAGTAACAGAGTGACCATTTTTTTTCTTTAACACAGTGAGGGGCTTTTTCAGGCCAGCAGCCAATCTTGGCACTGTGTTGTTGATAAATATAATATACTTGAAGGTATCATTTCCCAGGAGATGCCCAAAGTGTCTGCTGTAGGTAGCAGTGGCAA
Organism: Cisticola juncidis; assembly: GCA_013400215.1. Classification (NCBI taxonomy): domain Eukaryota; kingdom Metazoa; phylum Chordata; class Aves; order Passeriformes; family Cisticolidae; genus Cisticola; species Cisticola juncidis. Next base: position 74,688 of record VXBR01000802.1, read on the forward strand.
GATCAGAGCCTGGCTTTGCATGGTGTAATGCAATCTGCAGAGTAAACAGGGCATCCATTACAGTGCTTGTGATCACCTCCTTCTCTTTTAGGGCTTCACATTTTTATTATATCTTCATTACACAGCAAGACAAATATCAACTTTGACCTCCATCTGCAGAGTGAGTGAGAAGCAGGGTTTCAGTAGGCAAGGGAGATTTTTCACTTGCAAAAATTGCCTTGTGCTGGCTACAGCTAAAGGCTTGGGATGGAATTCCTCTGTCCACTTGTACTGAGTGCTGAAGAGACACTTTGGCCATGCTTGTCTGTAAACACAGAGTGCTCTGATTGTCACGAGCTAGATCCACATGGAATGGGGAAATTCATGTCAATGTTGCATGTAAAAAACCTGCCATCCATGTGAGAACAACCTGCTCATGCAGATGTGCTTAAGCACTTAAATATTAGTGAGAACATGTGTATGTGTATGTCAGATATGGTTTGCAATAAAACAAGAATTCTAGAAGCTTATAATTTTATCCATTTTGTTGCATTTGCTCTATATAAATGCAAAAAAAAAAAGGCAAGATGTCTACAAAATGATCTCCAGTTTTGGAAAGTGTATTATTAGAAACCCAGGTAAACCACCACGTTTATAGAAGAAAAAAAGCAAACCAAGCTAAGGAAAGCCATCAAAGGGCCCCAGCTCCTGGGAGCATGACTGCAGGGAGGCTATCATAGGGGAAGGCTTAAAAAGCCTAGTGTTGCACCTAAGCAACACTAGAAAATTTGGCAGTTTGGTTTCATGCCTTCATTTGGATGAAGGATACTTGCTACTGAGCAAAAGCTCTGGGAACATTACTTCTGCAGACATTGGTTAGGTTTGAGTTTGTTTTATGCATTTGATAGTCATTTACCTTTTTGAAATGACTCAATTTTTTCCACCTTGGCTGTATCCCTGTCCAAGTTTTATATACTGCATAAATATATCTTGTGAATCTACCCTGACCTCTCATCTTTAGAAGTTTGATTTAGTAGGAAAACTGACACTATCTTCAGAAGTAGTCTCAAAAGTATCTCTGTGTCAGGGAATTTTTATTTTTTTGTGGCTTGTTGTTTTTTTGTTTTTGTGGTTTGTTTTTTTTTTTAATAGCTCTTCTATTAGCTGTGGGACTGTATCACTTTTCTCTTTTGTTTTAGATAAGAAGATGACTTAACTCCTTCCAAAACCCTTTTGAGATACACTGGTTTAGCAAAATCTGTATTCACAGAGCGATAATTGAAGTCTCTATTAATTGAACAACTTTTGATAATTTGTAACCATAAAGTTGATTGGGATCCCGTGCAATACACTTGACTTCTTGTCAAATGTCAGACTGTTAGTGGAGTCTGTTTGTACTGGAGCTGTAAATGTAACCACGTGTCTCCTCTACTCTGAGCTGTAAAACTGCCATTTGTTGTGACATTAATGTCAGAGTGTAGCCCCAACTTTCACTACATCTGAGAATCCTTATGTGCTGATTATCTCTCTGTGACTTGCTGGCTTGCTGAACCATTTATCTTGTTTCTTGTTATGAAAAAGGATGGAATCTTAAATAATGGCAAAACACATCTTCCTGAAAGAAGAAAAATAAAAAAAAATATGCTCTAAGTGAGGAATACGTCTGAGAAGAGCTGAATGTGCCTCACATCAGGCTTGATTAAACTGAGGCTGACAAGATCATGTTCCTAGATTGTTCTTACCTGTACAATAAAGAAGGAAATTCTGTAACAGGCTGTATGTGCCATATTTTAAGGGTTTAAATGTGAAGCACAGTCTGACAGAAGGTGAGGAAAAAGGGTTTATAAACAGGGAGGGCAGCAGTGAAGCTCCATATCCAAAGGCAAGGAGCCTGTGGATGCAGCCTCACCATGAGAAGCTGCCTCACAAACCAGGGCTGGGTGTGCAGCTCTAACAGAGCCCCTGGGTTTGGAACACATGGATCCAGTGTTGGGATAAACTGGGAGCAGACTCGTGTCCTACCCGAGGGCTGCCTCCTATCAGCCAGCTCAGCTGCTTCATTTTTTGGTCTCCTGTAAGGAAATAATTGTGGCAAAGCCTTGCAGTGATGGTAGCTCAGATCTGGTTCTCCCTCTGTGTAAAACACCTGCATTTGTCTTTGTGTGAGAGAGATTAGTCCAGTAGCTCATATGTGTAAGTTTTCCAGTTTCAGTGTCTTGTGCTGCCTGTCAAAAGTAAAAATGATTTCAGGGGACATATATTGAGCTGTTCTTTACAATATCAGCTCTCTGCACACAGAGATTAACAAAGTGTCAGGACTGATTTAAGATCCTTCTGATGAATGAGAAGGCGGAAATATATAGGGGAAAAGATGGTTTCTCCATTGTTTTCACATAACTAAGAAGTTGGAAAAAATCCTGTGGGAATGTTTTAAGAATAAATATCAAATCCTGTACCTAACATTTGACTTGGTCATTGCACATGATGAACAAAATAACAGAATCAAAATGCTTATTCTTTCAGGACCAGAGTTTGAACAGATGTGCCTGCGTGTTGAGACAATGTTTGAATAGATCTTGGAAGAAATCATGTGAAATTCTTTCTCATTGAAGACAATGTCAGAGTTGCCATTGACTGCAGACTTGAGCTTGACTGCACCAACCTGATTCAGTAAAGGATTTAAATGCATATAATCAGAGAAAAACTGATCTGATGAATCATGACCCTATCTGTGAAAATTTGCCTAATGAAACTGTGTGAAATTAACTTTACTCACAAAGCACACCTGTTCTGCTGGGGAGATGGCTATAAATATCCTTGTGCCACCTGCCCCAGCTATGAGAGCTTCTATAAATCATATAATTCCCTCTGACAACTGGTACCACCTTGAGGGCACCTTTTTCTTTTTTGTGCCCTTTCTGAAAATGTCTATTTACATAAATACAAATTTGTATGCCAATAAATTTTCTACCAGATTTCTTTTTCACCTCCCAAACTGAAAGAAGTTTAACTTATTTGTAGTTTTGCCTCCCTGTTACAGTTCCATGTGCAGGCAGGCTCTGAAGGAGGATGTGGTCACTTGGGAATTCTGCCCTCCTAGGACACCATCACTTGTACACACAGTCCCATAAAGGAGTTGTCCCAGTTTGTGCTGATTCCAGATGGAAAGAAATTTCTGACTGGAAATCCAAGAGTTATCAGGACTCTGCCTTTGTATCAGTCTGACTTGCCCATATACTCTCTTCTGTTCCTTCTCTATTTGTCAAAAATTGCCCTTTCTTCTGTCAGAGGCTGAGTTTAAAACCAGACCCCTAAGAAAGCCTTGGTTTAGAGCTTCCAGTTTCTAAACCCAGTGCCCCGTGCATCAGTGAAGGAGCAGAACTCCCCTTCCTCCTCTCCAAGCAGAATGTGAGTCAACAGTGTTCTGCTGCTGAGAGAAGGGTAAATTCCTTATTAGGCTGTATAAACAGTGCAGAAAATGCATGAAGTGATCCTATGTAAAAATACAATGATTTTCCTTCGAGAGGGATTTAGATTTATTGGTTGATGGCCAAGCAAGAGCAACCCAGAATATGGTGATTGAAAGAACTGCGGTGTGGATAATCTTTAGAAGAAAATCATGGGGGAGGCAGTGTAACTGTTTTCAGTTATGTGAAAGACTATATAAAGAGAAAAACAAGTTTGGTAGGTTATTTTTTTTCTGTGTTCCAGGCTCATAAGGCAAACTGTGAACAGAAAAAAAAGCTGTTGTGAAGGTAAAGTCACAATGTCAACTCCCAACCTGATGATAAGCATGGTGGAATGGTGCAGGACAGCCTTGCAGGGTTGTGGGGATCAAGAACAGACTGAGCAAATACCAGCTAAGGATGAGAAGGGAGGAGCAGATGACTGCCCTTGCTTTTGCTCTGTGTCCAGGGCACTTTTAGGGTAATGGCAATCAGTACTTTGTGTAATCTGTGTGGAAAACATTCTGTTGGTTCTGTAGAACTTGAGCTATGTGAAGTGGTACAGTGATGAACGTACAAAAATACAGGTTTGAAAAACACAGTAGAAGTTTTCATTGCAGTAAACCTATTACCCTGTCTGCACTAATAATAATAGGTTGTTCTTTATTCTCCCTATATTTAAAATACACATTTCTACCAGCAGTTAAAACCAAAGGAATAAGATTTCAGATTTTACTTCACCCACAATTAAATGTGCAGTGACTTTCGACTGATCTCATTTTTCTTTTTATTTTAGAGCAGTGGAAACTGCTAATGTTTTCTTTTTTTAAATTTGTGATAGTGTGTTTTTATTTCATTTTGTGTATTTCCTGATACATTGACGGTACTGACAGAAATCCAGTTGTAGAAATTGCTTGCACTGGGGACAGTGTACAACAACAGTCTACCTCTGTGCAAAAGGAGAATTCCTTTAGTGTTAAGTCGTTAGTTAAGCATAATTTTATTTAATAGCCTTTCATGTGGAAGGAATAAATGAGGTATTTAAATCAAAAGTAACAGTGATTGCTCTGTTCTGCTGTTCTTACCACAGACCTACAAAGCCCTGGTTGGATTTCACACCATGTATTAATCTTGCATAGACTGAGTTCAAAACTCCCTTTGAAAATTTGTAAGTGAAGGACCCACAAATTTCAGAATGACTAATATCTTGCTTAAGGGAAGAGTTCTTTAATGAGGTAGAAAAAGGCTGTATACTGTCTCCCAGGTAGTGTGCCCATTAATTTATTTGCAAGATGCTGATCCATGGAGAGGATTGATTTAGGCTTAACTGGCAACCACAGCTTAAACCAATTTGCTCACCCTGGTTGGCCTGTGTTCTCCAGGGATTTGGGTCTTGAGGACACACTTAACTCTCCTGGGTGGGATATGAGCTTTTTTGTACCAAGGCTGAGGAAGGTGGAGTGCTAAGAGTACAAAGGATTTTATTCCATACTGAAAGTCCTGACTGCATTCTGTGAGTAGGAGATGCTGTTCAACGTTGTTTATTGTTACTAAGGAAAATTAAATGCTCCCCTCTCTTTGATTTTTCCTTTGTGTCTGGGACAGGTAAAGTGGCACTGTAAAGCACATGTTAATACCTTTGCTATTATAATCAAAGTTTGGGGCAGTGGTGCTTTTCAGGAGCTCCAAGATTCACTTGAAAAATCCACAATACCTGCTCCTCCTTCCTCTCAGTATTTTTCTTGCAGCAACTCTTCCAAAATGATATCTTGACTCAGAGGCTGTCTCTTGTGTTTGCCTTCTGGAGCTAAACATGCTAATGTTCCCAACACACTTAGCTGAACTTGGGACCTGTGGTTACACATCAGAGAGAATAATTTTAAAAGGTTTTGCCTGGCACAGAGGCACGGAGACACCGCTGCTGGAGCACCTGCCCAGAGGAGAACTGGAGTGAGGTCTGAGCAAGGCAGAGGAGCTGAGAGCTCCTCCCGTTCAGCTGCTGAGTCTGGGGGCCCTGCTGAGGATCCTGGACTTGCCCAGTGGTGATGTTGCTGCTGCATCTCCCAGAGTTTAAAAACTCGGTCAGCAGCTGTGAAGCACATAAAACAGAAAAGCTCTGAAATTATAGATAGAAATGGAAAAGGAGAAGCTTGGAAGGGACAGATCAGTGATGCATTTTTACACTGTTTCTTGTTTAAGGAAAGAAAATGAAAGACACAGTAATGACTCAGAACCATTATTTAACCTTTTTATCATTCAAAATGGCCCCCAAAAGTAATAGAGGTAAAAGAATTGGGCTGTGACTCTGTGCTACGTTCATGTTTGGACATGGCTTCCAATGGACAGGAGATAAGAACATGTCCCTGTGCTGTAGCAGCAGACAGTATGGAAATACAGGATCAGGACAGATGGGCCCTTAATTTTGGGTTCTAAGCTGGATTTGAAGAGCCAGCCCTGTATAACAATATTGCAATACAGTATTCAGGTTGGATATTAGGAAAAAGTTTATCAAGGAAAGAATAATAAAGTACTGGAATGGTCTGCCTGGAGAGGTGGTGGAGTCACCATCCCTGGATGTGTTTTAAAAAAGACTGGATGTGGCACTTTGGTGCCATGGTCTAGTTGAGGTGTTGAGGGCATGGGTTGGACTTGATCTTGGAGGTCTCTTCCAGTCTGTCCATTCTGAGATTTTTGTAACTAAGAATGTGGTATCTAAGAGAGAAATGTAAAGTTTTCCTTCTTTCTCGTGAGGCTAAAATCTTGAAAATGAAATGTCATCCACTAGGCTGCCAAATCTTTAAAACAGAGTATTGATTGGCAGGACCCCCCTGAAACACACTTGTATTTCCTGTCACAACTTGAAGAGTTTGCAGTACAAAGAATCTTCTGTGTGTCCTGTATCACACTCCTACCCCCAAGGTAGGAAGCTCTTTCTGCCCTGTTGGTGGGCTGCTCAAGGCAAATGTCATCATAAATTAGCTGCTCCATCTGCACATGGTGCCTTTAATAAGAAAGCAAGAGGTGCCTCTAGAGCAGAGACCTGCATCTCTCCAGCAGCTCCTTCAGCTCCTGTCCCTGCATCCACAAATCCAGTATTGTGTGCAAATTGCTTCATTTCCCTCCATTTTCTCAGGGGTGCCTCACTTCACACCATCATGGATCTCAGTTTATTTCTCTGTAAACTCTCATCATTCACCCACCGTGGTTGTCACTGTCACCAATGCTCTGTGGCTGTCCCTCCCTCCCTGGCTGTGCAGGGCTCTCTGCTGAGCTGGCTTTTCCCAGTTACCCCAAGCAACAGAGGGCTGGGGACAGGGAAGTCAGAACAAAGCCTCCCCTGTGCCCTGAGGAAGGATGAGGAGGGCATGGAGCTACATGGGATGGTCTCTTGTTGAGTGAGCGAATTGTACAGGGCTCTCACTAAATGCCCCATGAAATGCCTGAAATCCTTTAATCAGGCTGTCTCCAGTGCTGTTAATGTGATTGATTATTAAGAGTAATTTTTTCCCCATAATCCCCTCTCCACTTTGGTCTTTCTACTGTTCATTTTTCTTTAGCTCATCCCAAAACAGTTTGGAAATTTCAGTGTTTGGTTGTTAGCTTATTGCATTGGCTTTAGAGAACAGACATTTACTACCATTGCAACTCTCTTTCTTTAATTCCTGTGTCAATGATGACCTATGAAATGTTGGGAGGGCAGCTTACAGCAAAATAGAAGTGGTTAGAAAGATGAGAAAGTATTTTTATGTGTTCTATTTTAAATATCTTTTCATTGCCTCAATAGAATGGGGACTCTGATTCTCCAGAAGCTGAAGGGGAGCTTTGTTTTGATCTTGCTGGGCTGTTTGTTGGCATCTAGACTTTAAGGAGCTTGCTTTGCTTTCTACTATACTCTGTTTCTACCTGTTTAGCTAATTGTGTCTGAAGAAACCTTCAAGATTTCCAATAATTTGGCAACTCATCTTAGATCTCACAATGCTTCATCACCTTTACAAAGGTATGTGTCCTGGAGTCAGAATATAATGCAAGAACTTCAGCTGTAATTTAAAAGAAAAAAAAAAAAGAAAAAAAAAACAAAAAAAAAAAAAAAAAAAAAAAAAAAAAAAAAAAAAAAAAACCAAAAAAAACACCACACCTGCTTCCTTTTGAGAATGCTCAAATGAGCATGCATATATATGAACAGATTAAAAACGCCCAAACCATTAAACAAGTGGGAAAATATAATCCCAAAGTCAGTCTTCCATCCTTTGCAGAAGCAGCCTCAGGACAGTGGAAGTTTATATTTCATTCTGGAAAAAGATAAAAATTGCCTGGCCATGCATGTATTTCTCCAGGCTATTTTTTTTCCTGATGTATTGACAGCCATGCTTTTTCAGCTTGGAACCATTTCTGCTTCTCTGCAGTGATAAATACATTTTCATAAAACACTTTAGTCTGGGTGAAGTCATCTCTTCACTTGGTGCTAAAACTTGGTGCCCAAAAGTTTTGAGAAGAGGAAGTTGCATGTATTTTATACATACAGTGTAAACTGCAGCTTTTGAACTTTCTCATGTATCTCCTTTATTGTCTCTGTCATCTTTGTCACAGAACTTGCCTGATTTGCTCTTGACAAAATTGGGATTTTATGCTGATCAAAACATTGTCATAGCATTTCCCAGCTTCTTACAACTGAAGACTTCTTGGCTTCAACACAACATTAGTAGACCTTTGAAAGTTTATCTAAGTCATTGGATAGGAAGCAAAGGTGATCTTCTATACCTCTGAGACTCGGTTTGAATTTCATAAAGATACATATTGCTTAATTATATTTATTTGCTTAGATTATAAATAATTAAAGAGTGCCTGTCCAAGTCTCCTGGTGCCTCAACACATCAATAACAATTCCATCCCCACAGTGTTGAATTAATTATTCTAACAGGAACTCAGCCAGACTACCTTGAGTGGAGACTTTTCAATTCCATCACTACTTTCAGAAACAAATCTAGAGCTTTCTGCATAAATCTTATCAAAGAGTGCCTTCTGTGCACTGCTGCTTCTTTCCTGTTCCTCCTGTAAAACTGACAAGAGACACTTTTACAGTTCACTCCTTATGCTGTGTTTTGTTTTGCTCTAAGCTGACTAGGACTTGGGGAATCATTTTCTCAGAAAGCTTCCAATTCTCTGAAAACACATCTATCTAAAGATTAAAATTTTAATGTTTTCCTTACTTTTCAAATTATCAAGTAGTCAACACTGTATTTGATGCTTTAAGTGAAAATCCTTTACTTATTGTTTGAAAAAAGTTTTTTTTACAATCTTATTTTGAATGTAAGCCAATCAAAGAAAAAAGTAAAACTAATTGAAATATTTAAATTATTAGATGACAGTCAATTGATAAAGTCTTTACTTGAAAAATTCTTCCAATATAATCTCTTTTTCCCTCTGAATCAGGACAGAGCAGTGAAAAAGAAGCCTCATTGTCTTATTTTCATACATTGTTTGTTTCATTATGAAAAGCCATTAAGGAATGTTATCAGAGTCCTGTGTGTGTATGTATAACCTTGCTGATTAATGGTAATGCAGTGATAGGTAACTCTGAGATTATGTAACATTGCCCAGAGGGTTTATGGGAATAATTAAATTTGTTGTTCTGTTCACCTGCTCGTTTTTGTGTGCAGCACTTGCCAGAGGAACAAGGAGGGGGGTTTAGGTTGTTATTTTTTATGTTTTTGTTGGTATTTCAGGACAGATTATTATAAAAGTTATATTATTATAAAAGCTTTGCTTTGTGTTTGAATTCTGTACAAGTGATAACGTCTGTTCTGCATTTCACTTCTTCCAATTCCTGAAAAAAAAAAACCCAAATGCAACCAAACTGAAAATGAAACAAAACAAACAAACCCCAAACAAACAAGAGACCCACAGGAAGCAAAAGCAGAAAGGGCTTTTGCATGGCTGAGAACATAAACCCCATCCCTGGAGCCTCTGCACTGCGAGGTGCTGTCCTGTGTGTGTAATCAAATACCTGTTGGTGATTGTCTGGTGTGACTGACTCGTCAGAGTTTATTTAAGTGTCTACCCTTTGGCCAGCTTTGTGTTTCCCAGACCCTTCAAGGAGCAGGAGTGCAGTGCTGTGACAGGCAGGGTGCTGCTGTACTTTGCAGTTGTGCAGTGCATTCCTGAGTGCTGGGACTGAGACAAGGGCACTGCTGGGTTTCTTGTTTTTACTGCTGGACTCTCCCGTGAGCCCCTTCCTGAAATTCATCTCCACTGTCATTGGTTCTGCTCCCCTACCAAACAGAGCTGTGCAGGTTTTAAGCTTCTCTTTCAGTGCAAATGAGGAAAATATTCTGTGCTGACACATAAATGCATAATACTGTTTCACTTTTCTCTGTTTTGTTTAAACAGTAATACTTAAACAGTCATATTCCTCTCAGTAAATAGCTGACATTTAAACATCTTGCAAGGGTATTTCACATTGTGTCAAATATAATTCACAAACATTTTCTAAATTAAGCCTTTCTGAAAGCTTGTCTAACTCTCATATTGTATTTTTAATTTCCTTCTTTAGGATAAAGTCTACTGCCTGTATACCCAAAAGACTAATGTACCTGAAGATTTTTTAAAATTCATATGCATTCACAAATCAAAATAATAGCACACATTCCCAAAAATATTAACCTTGTTCCTCCCCTAGTTCTTCCTTTTTTGTTATAATATGCAAGCAATATTTCTTTAGAAATAAGCTAAATAAAAAGTAGAATATTAAATGCGTGAAGATGAAATACCAAGAATTCAATAACAGTAATCATATAATGAATGGTATCCTTATAATATCAGCTATTGGTTTGGAACAAAATGAATCATACAGCATAATTCTTATGGAAGCCTTTAATTATGGATGGGCTTTTTGTACTTCAAAACTGAAATATTCTATGACTGTAGGGGGAAAAATTAGGCTGAAGCTTTTATGAATCTTAGAAGTTCAGGATGAAAATAAAAATTAAAATGGCATCTCAAAGTGAGAATGCAAAATTTGGGTTATTATCTCTTACAGGGCTGTTGAACTCCTCCCACCATCAGAGTACACCAAGAATTTCTGAAACTTTGACAATTACAGGCCCTTCATAATCATTAGTGTCATATGAATAAATAATGCCTAATTAATTCAGCACTAATGAGAGGACGTAGGTTCAGGCAGTGTTCATCACTGAAGGCTGAATTCCCTCACAGTTCTGTCAGAGTAATTCTTCATTGTTGTTACACAAATTACTTTCTAAACTCTGCAGTGGTCTTAAACAGCACAGAATTGCAGGATTTAGTGAAATTCATTACAAACTAGTATATAATCAATAACATGAACCTTGATAAGGTTTTTTTGCCCCCTGGCACTTATTATTGTAGCATATGCTGAAGATAACTTCACTGGCAAATAGGAATGGAATTTGTATGTGTATTTGATACATTTGGAATTAGCCAAAATAACAGGATAGAAAAGGGATTAAGAAGATCTCTGTTAGAAAGGCAAGTGCATATTTATGGAAGGAAGACTAAATTGAGCCTTGCTCACATCCAGGACACTGTTTAAATAATCCTGAAATACTTAAATCACTTCAAAGCATTTTTTTATCTCTTATTAAGTTCCTTTCCAAGAACCTTTTGAGTTCCCCTTGGTTTTTCTCTTCACTTCTACCATAATACACATCATGCATCAGCCTCTCTGTGAAGTTTGTGAATTTTTTACCATATATTCTGTGTTTCCTGACAGCTCATCTCTGCCATTTTTGTGGAAAGAAAAAATCTGGAGATCAGATTATTGAATTTAGTGGAGGGAGCCTGCTCCAAATCTAAACTCAAAAGAGTCAAAGTTTAGGAGAAATGTTCACATACAGAGAGAACATGAAGTTTGCAGGCACTTTTAATGCCATGCATGTGGGGGCAAGGGGCAAGTATGGAAAATGTTATCTGCTGCTCTCCCTGTGTCTGTGTAAACCCCTCAGTGGCTTTGTGCATGGCTTAGCACTCACTGCAGGCAGACAGGGACAAGATCATCCTGCCACCCTCAGAGCAAAGCTCCCACTCGGGTTCTCTGGTGCTGACCAGGATGATTCAGCCTGCAGGGTGCAGGTTTTACCAGGAACCTGCTCCTGCATCCACTGACTCCTGGGGAGGGATCCTTGCTGCAGCTCCTCTGCAGTAGGAACTGGATTAAACTGCAGGAAAAGTAAATACTGTGCCTCGAGAGATCTGGTTTGTAGTGCCATGCTGCAATTCTGGCTATAGAGGATGCAGTTTCAGGTTTTTGAGCATTTTCAGGTGCATTTAAATTCATGATATCTAAATTGACTTAACTGGAAATATCAGCTCTCTATCTTTGCATGTGTTTTATGTTTCTAAACTATCAGAGTTACAGTGAAAGCACTGCACTGGTTATATTTTTCCAGAACCTGTGCAAATCACAGGGACAAAATTCACATTTAGTCAGAGCTCTAAGCTGCTGGCTAATCTTTCCTATTCTAGTACCAGGAGTTACACTTAGGGAAATTAGCATTTTGTAAAAGTTGCATCAGTCATTTCTGGTTCAGAGCCTAATTTGCTCAGAATAAGTACTTTTGAATCAAATAACCCTCCCAAAAAGGAAAACCAGCAGTTAAACCCAGACTAAATCTACTTATAAGAAGGTATGAAATAAAATGTCTAAGTATACCTAAGTAATAGTATGTTCTTCAGGTAAAGGAATTAAAATATGTCTGTGAGAACTAGACTGAGCTGTGAGAAGGTATGAGAAGAGAAAGAATATAATTTGAGAAGTTCATTTTGGAGGAGACATTAATAAAAACCGGATGACAAGCAGCAAAGGAAATTAGCTGCTGGTGCACAGGGGCATGAATAATGCTGGAGGATGTATCACATAACTTAATCAAATAGGCTGTAACAGGAAGATGCAACTGTGGTTTCCTTAATGACCAATGGGTGATGTAATCAAATGCTTAAATGCACATTGTCAGGTTCTGATGAGTTTCTATCAAGGCAAAGTTGGGGTATCACTTACCCAGGAGTTCAGGCTGATAACACATCCTCTCTCCAGTGAGCGGAAGGAGTTGGGAGCAGACAGGTTTCTAAATGTTTTTGTGACAGGAAATAAGCTTCCTTTATCATCCTCTAATGCAAATATCACGTTCCCTGAAGCTATACATACTTCTGCTGCCTTTGGCAGGGCACAGAGCTGTGAATCTCACCATGCTTGGGCAAGAGACGGAGTCCAGGCTGCTGCACTGGGACCCAACAGAGCTGCAAGGAACTTTGAGGTGTTCCTGGCCTCTGCCAGCAGCTGCAGGCTCTGGCTGTGCAGCTCCATTGGTGCTGGAAATACATGGATTAACTAATTTAAGGCAGTGTGGGAATGACTGAACTCAGCTCACGAGGCTGAGTGAAGGCCAGTTCTCCTTCAGTGGAGTGTACCAAATTACACTGCTCATGTTGGGCTTGTAGAACTTTAATTTCTGTTTCTCTCGGTGTTGTGCACTTTGCCAGGGTGTGTTTCCATTGGAGCAAACCCAAATGTTAAGGCTGATAGAGCAGTGCCCTTTGCAGCAGCAGGTTCAGATCCCAGTGGAGGAAGCTGTGCTAGCCCCAGGCCCAGGAGGGCTGGTTATACAGAGCAGGGGCACGAGGGCTGCATGCTCTGCCCTGGCTGACTCAGGAGGCAGGGGAATCTCTTCTGTGCTCAAAAGTCTTGGTCCTTGCTGTCTTCGTTACACAGTGTAGGTGGAAGTTCCTCTTTTTTTCACCAAATCAGGGTGGTTTAGCAGCAGTTTCATAGCAGGGATATAAGCTGTGAATGTAAGAAGAAAACAGAGTCAAAATCAAGACTGAGCTTGCTGATAATCCTGGGCTTTGCATTTTAATGTTGCTAGTTGAGTGCTAGATTGTGTTTTTATGACAGAGCAGATTAGGAAATAATTTGCATGTGAATCTCTCCAAGTCTGTGCAGTTTCCCTGGTAACAAATGTGGAACCAAGTTCCAAAATCTGCTTGTTGCGTTAGAGAGTGTGTGTATGTGGGGAGGGAGGTGTTCTTATTTTCTAAGTTTTTATTACAGAAAGATATAGAATTGCAAAGTTTAGCAGGGTTCTTGATTTACATAAAATGAGGGATTGAGGAAATGAAATCCTTCTTCACTCACTGGCACTTAACTCCCACAAAAATCTCATTTCTCGTCAAACAACACAAGGGTATTTTGTAATCAGTTTTCCTTTCTGGCTATTGCAAACAAAACTTGTTATTGTTTGTGGTTTTGAGGGAAGCTGCTCAATAATTGGTATTTCCATCAGCAGTTGCCTTTCAAGTTTCTTCAGAAGCCATCTGGGAAGGCTTGGGGTGTCACCCATCAGAGCTTCCCTGCTCTCCTCCCTGCCTCCCCAGGAGGGATCCTTGCCTGGTTTAATTTAGCTCCAGGCAGCTCTCATGGGCTGTTCCACAGAAATTGGGTAGCTTGGACCAGGATCAGCTCATGTGCCTTGTCTTGCTTTTAAAGTGGTGGTTAGGGAAAGGTTGGGGTTGCAGATTTAACAAGGTGACTCTTCTGTGCAGCAGCAGAGAACTGGGAAGGTCTTGGAGAAGGGAGAGGGTTGTGTTTGCTGGGAGAGTGGCTGAAAGGTGACACCATCCCAGCAGTGACTGGAGTGAAAGAGCTGCTGACTGAACTGTTGAGAAAGACTTGTTAGCCTCTAACTTTGCATCCTGGCACTGGGAAACTAAAAGAAATCTTAAACAATTCCCCACCCCTGTCCCCCCAAACAAACCAACAAAAAAAAAAAAAAAATCCCACAAAAGCTCCTTCATCCTAAATAAACCTCAAGCTTGCAACCCAGACAACTTCCCAAGTTTAGGTCATTTTCTGTGGCTTTATTGAACCAGACAGTTTTGGCATAAAATATTTTGCTGTTAAAGCATCCCCAATGCTCTCTGAATATTGAGTATCTGATGTTTTTCCTCAGTTATTTCCTGAAACATAAATCTCAATGGGTTTGATGAGTTTTTCAGTAAAAGATCTAAAGGTAAATCTTCCTAGATAACTTCAGGAATATCCATGAAGTCATGTAAGCAACCTTGTAGAAAGTATTTTTTCTCCTCCTCATCTCTGCTTGCTTTGTTAGCTGGTTCATTCTTTAACTATTTCCAGCTTGCAGGTTATTTTAACTAGACTTCAAGGTTGAATACGAAGTAAATTGAAACTTCAGATGCCCTAAAATTTATGCAATGCATGTATGCAGGGAAATTCTAAATAAATAAAAAGGAGATTTCCCCTTGGTAGGAAAGAATACCTCTTGTTCAGAAGTGTCATTTTTGAAAATGTTAAAATCATAAAATAGGTTCTGTAATAAATAAAAGTAGTTATTGTTCAGCTTCTCTCTTAGAGGCAAGCTAAGCTACTTCTGCTGCTGAATAGGGTTTTACTTCATTTTATCAGACTGAAGTGATTTTTCATGTCATGCTGGGGTTTATTCCTTTAATGAGCCATACAATAATCAGGAATGAAAAGAGAAAAATTTTATTTGAATACAGACCTGAGTTACTGGAATTTCATCAGCATGAGTAAGCTTATCTTCTTGTTAATGTTGCATCACTGAAAGGTGTGGCACAGTTAAGAAGGGCCTTATGTCAGGTTTTGTGGCAGAAATTCCTAAATAGTGTGGGAGGTGTGTTGTGGACTCAGAAATTGAACTCCAAGTTAATCACACCTTTATTCAAAACTCATTTTCCTTTCTTTCCTGATTCTATAAGTTTGTGGGTGTACTAAATGGCTAACCTGAAAATACACAGGGAGGGGGTTTCTGTCTCTTTCTTTGGTAGGGGGGACATCATGCAAATGACAAGAGTTTGCTAAGTTCTGAAGGGCACAGTGAAATTTTCCTTTCTCTAGATTGTAATTACATTTCCAGTTCCCTGCCAGCGTGTGCTGATTGCCTTTTGCAGCTTCCTTGGGGCCTTGTCAATCCATTGATTAAAGAAACACTCTTTAAGTGGATTTGTACTGCATTTGAATATCTGATACCGTTTGATTAGGGCTGAATGATGATATGACCCCCAGCAAATAGCTATTTCTAACTCTTCTGATTTTTGTTATGATGGGTCTTGTGACATCAAGAATTTCTCCTGAGTTCTGGACTTTCAGATGGTTACCCAGGAGATTCAGTTGACACTTGTGAATGAGAACTTCTGACTCTTGTGGCTGCAGAAAAACACCTGAGACAGTTTCTAGTGCATGTAAGAGGTCCAGCTCCAGAAGCTAAAAGGCAATGAAAGCTGATCATTAAAAAAAAAAAAAGAAATAATAAATGTTATGCTAGTTGCTCCTCCATCTTGCTGGATCTATCTCAACAAAGTTTCTGTTCTCAGTGGTATTTTTGATGTGTGTAGTCATCCAGTTTATTTTCCATGTCCTTGTATTTGAGGCAGTTCCTCCAGGATTACCTCACCTCTCAGGCTGAAAGAAAGAACCAGATTTACTCAGAGGGGCCCAGTAACCTCTCAGCCCCCATCAAGGGCAGGGGGATAATGCCTGTTCTTTGGAGCTTTTGCTGAATCGTGACTAAAGTTCTTAGGATCAAATTCATGCAGAGAAACATTAAGTGGAAATCTTATTTGCAGGCACTGAGTAATACATCCTCCTGAGAGTGACCTTTGGTAACTTCAGATGCTTTTCAGTGAAACTGCTCTGTGCCTGCCGAGCATTCGCTTTGCAATGGGCAAAAGACAAAATTTAGTGATAGGACAGTAAAACAAAAGTTGCATGTCTGGTGAATATAATGTGGGGTCTCTTTCATTCCTGTTTAGAAAAAAGTTGTATCTGCTAAATTAATGGAATTTCAAGACTGATTTTGCTACTGCTACAAAAGGATGCATCTATATTGTTTTTATAAAATTCTATGATCTTTTCAAGAATATTTTAAAATTTACTGTAATTAATTATTCCAGTGAATTCTTATTAGTCAATTATTGTTAGCATTTGTAACAATTAGGGGAAATACTGGTTTATTCTCAAGTGTGTCCGTAATTAGAACACAACATCAATTTATGCCTATTTTGAAGAAAATTGTGAAAACTCTTTTTCCCAAGTTTCTTAAATATGTACATCTGCTTAACTCAGTGTCACTTTTTTTTCTGGTAACTCAACTTTTTAATTAAAAACTCTCCACAGGTGATAGAGAAGAAGGTTTTTTAGATTAAAAATGTCTTGAACATGTAGGTTTAGACAGATCAAAGGGACAACTTCCCTGTGCAGCATATGCTGCAACATTATGAAAACCTTTTTTAAGAACTGCTTTCCATAAACAAATAAATGTGTACATGCTCACGTGAATAAAAGGTGGCAGTGACTTATGGTGTACTGTATAAAAATTGAGATTATTCCCAATCATTCCCACCCATAGTCAGAACAGTTTTATTCATTACATTTATAACCTGAACTTCAGCTGATGTGCCCCCTGACTTTTGAATAAGCTTGAGCATGTAACAGAGCCAGGCTGAAAATTCCCAAAATAATGTGCCAAGCCTTTCTGAATTAATACTGTTTTTTGTATGACTTAGGTATATTTTCAGGAAAGAGTTACGAAGGTACAACAAATGACAAAGGTCTTAAATGTGTATGAAATTGATAGGAAGGTATGGACAAGTAACAAGGAGAGTTTACTAAAGGGATTTGAATTTGTTAGGCTGAAATATATTTGAAGTTCATGAGGAAATATCACAATAACCTAAATATCACAATAGCATAATGATTTTAAAACAGGGAAGCTTTTTTTATGGGGAAGAAGTTTATAATGTGGTAATTTTTGCATACCTGGCCCTTAGCAAAATAATAACAACAATCTGAGACTATAGAAACACTCAGTAAGTGAGAAGTATTAAGGTAAATGTAATTACATTAATTTAATCTAGGAATTGCCCAAATGTGCATGCAAAATCATCTTTCAAAGGAACTCATATTCCCACATAATTTCTATATATAAAGCCTAGATCATCCACTATAAATTTAAAAAAA
This sequence comes from Cisticola juncidis, assembly GCA_013400215.1. Classification (NCBI taxonomy): domain Eukaryota; kingdom Metazoa; phylum Chordata; class Aves; order Passeriformes; family Cisticolidae; genus Cisticola; species Cisticola juncidis. Next base: position 92,139 of record VXBR01000802.1, read on the forward strand.
TCAAAAGTACGTGCACATATAAATGATTTACACATACCAGAGTAAGGGAAGGTTTTAGTAAAAAACTGTTTTGCATTTTGGAAGAATATTTTGTCTCAATACCACTAGAGAGTCAGAACTTCAGCTTTATTTGTCATTTGATTAAAAAAAAAGAGATCCTGCTCATGACAGCATAAGATTTCGGATGAAAAGATATACCTGGAAAAATGTGTGTGTTTTTTTTTTTGTTTTGTTTTGTTTTGGTTTTTTCCTTAAATCATGGGCATTTCAAAGTAAAATTATAAAGTGTGAATAGTTACTGAGGTAAAAATCCCCCCTTTGTCTACAACTCCTCAGTGCACAGCAGGGCTCCGTGCACAAAACAAAATGCTGAAAATGATGAGGGAGCAGTGTCAGAAAGTTAATATCATACGTGAATGGCTAACCCTTAATTGCAAAAGTATTTTTTTTATGTAGGTGTTGCTGGGAGAAATCACTTCCACTGTTTCTGCTGGCTCCACTGCAAACCTCCTATGTTAAACACACAGAGGTGTTGTATTTGTGGTAATCTTACTACTGAAATGCAAAGTGCTATCAAAAACCCTAATGTGATAACACTTTAGGAAACCTTTTGACTCCCAATTTGTAGTCAAAACTTTTAAATAAAATCCAGATAGATTCGTAAATGGTAAGTTTTCCTGAAGCAGACATAGAAAAGTTATAGGTACAAAGTGTTCTTGGATGCATGAAGAAATTTTTTTCTTTTTTTTTCCCCACCAATGTATTTGTTGCAGGATGCTGTTCTGGTAAAAGTTTCTATTAGGAATGTGGTCTAAATGTTTTTGCTGTCATACCTCTCAACAATTGTGCTTGTTGGCTTTTTTTTTTTTTTGTGCTTTTATTTTGATAGTGCACCCACAAGAAACACAAACTTTTAAACCCCCCACAGCAATTTTTGGGGAACATCTTCTTATTTTGTGACTGTGCTTCAAAATCTGAAAAACAATTGATGACTATCATTACAAAATAAGATTTAATAATGAAAGTAAGACCATAAGGGCCCTGATACCATCATTTGGTTTAATCGTGTGTGCTAATTAAATTATCTCCTTGTCTTTGGGCATTTGCAAGTGTGGATAACAGGATAGTGATGGGAATATGGGGAGAAACCTGCACTTGTGTTTGTAGTAAAGTATTCTTACAGCAAAAAGGCCACTCTTCCTTTGGGCTGACAGTTCTGCATCTGAAAGTATGATGTTTAATCTAGTGTGCAGTTCAAAACAGAGGAGGCATGTAAGACACACATTTGCATTTAATGTGTAAATATCTGAAACCCTTTAAATTTTAGTTGTTCATACTTGTGCCAGAGTTAGAACACTGACCAGTGGTAAGTAAAGGTGAAAGTGGTTTGTATTTGTCAGTGTCCCTTTTAATATAAAAGGTCAGTAGTAAATGCTTCAATCCTTTTTTTTCTTCCTAAAAATAGACATATTATGAGTGCCATCAGAATAAGTTGTTTGTTCTGTTTCTAATGAGGCAAACATCACTGGATTAAAAAAAAATACCAAAAGTAGGTCATTGAAACCTCATATTTTGAGTTCTGTGTCCCCAGGCAAGGGATAAGAAGTTTAATTGCACAGAAGCAAAAGGTGTGTTTGTGACTAATGTTAGTCTGAAAAGCCAACTGGTCTGCACAGGTAGATCTGTGCCTAACGTGTTTCACTGGGAGATTTCTCTGTAGTGGATTAGTATTTGTAACTGAAAGGTCCACAGAAAAGAAAAGCACTTCCAGCTGCTCTTTTAGGTAAGTAGGTGCAAATCCAGTGGCACCTGTTTGTTTTTTGTTGTCATGGCTTCAATTCTAACCATGGAGTTATTTCACAACTCTCCTGGTCATTCATTGCCATATTTAGTCGTTGTTGTATGTAATATGTAATATGTATAGTTGTATATAATACTGTAATTATTATGCTATGTTTATGTACCTATTAAATACTCAGTAACATGTTTAATTTGCTTTGACTTAACTGTACACTTTGTTCAGTTTCAAAGAGCCCAGGCAAACTTCCTTAGTGCCGTAGCTGTCATTGAAGATTTGTGGTGCTGAGGCAGTTTATCCTTGCCAAGAAAGGTGCCTTCAGAAGGATTATGCTGCCCCTCTAGAAAGCAAAGTAGAGAAACAAGGAGCCCTTCCTAGAGTAGGTGCTGGGTTTATACACAGAGCAAGGTCAGAGGATGTCACTGGAGAAGGGCTGGGTTGGTACATTCCTGTTTAAATCAGTACTGGTGATTCTTTGAGCTGTTTATTAAGAACAACAAAACCAGTCCATACAGACTGTGTGTGTCCAATGGCTCACGCTGTGCCTCTCGAGCAGATGAGTGACACGGGCTGCTCTTGCTTGCACAAGTCACCCTGTAGTACCAGCAGGTGTTTGGGAGTGCCTGCCATTCTCCTTGCTCTGGCTGAATTGGAATAAGGAGCTTTCAGGGAGCTTGGATTTCAGCACATTGACGTGAGCAGTTTGACCAGGATTTCAAAGGTCTGAAGATGTGGGGGTGGATGTCAGAATGAGATGTCTTGTGTGGTGTTCTTCAGCCTCTCCATCTCCTGATGTCCCTGCTGGGCTGTGGTGTGGTCACAGCAGCTGGGCAGCTCAACACAACAAATCCCAGGCCTTTCTGATGCTTTGGTTTTTTCACTGGAGTGATGAGCATGGCACTCAAGCAGCTCAGCTGAAGTGACTGCAGAAACAGTCTCTTGATGCAATTTTTCATGCTTTGTGCTTGGCTAAACCTGCTGGATGGCAGCCCACAGATCTGAGCAGCTCATGGAAAGCATCAGGAATTCAGACATTTGAGTGCAGTCCATCTGCAGCTCTCTGAGCTCCATTTCACACCATGGTGGAGTTTGGGCTGTGAGCAGTGAAATGCAGCATGCACAGCACTGATGGAGCCTGGCAGACACTTGGGCTCCAAACTCTCTGTGTTTACTGACAGGGGTCACTTCTAGACCTCAGCTCATGTGTAAACAATTTCTAGGAGAGCAGCTTGTCCAAAGCAGTCTCAGGAGTGCTTTTGGGGACATTTTTGGGTAAAGGCTGTGAGAAGGACTCCTCAACAGAACTTTTACTGATGGGCCCACACAGGCAAGTAATCTAGGCAAGTGATATATGCATGTGATTTATCACTGAAAGTTTTAGAGAATTTAATTGAATTACTCTGTTTCAGCTATTTAATTTTGGATCGTGGAACTTGCATACTTTGCTTTCCTACCAGCTGATTCCAAATCCATTTTCAGCACTTAATAGGTCCTGGCACAGAACTGTGTTACAGAAATTGTTGTCATTCTTCCCAGCACCACCATCAGCTGTGGGGTTAGATTTTCTGTTTTGTCTAAAAGCAAGAAGAGGCCTGTCTCCCACTTTTCAAATGATCTGATTTTGTTATCTGTTGACATCTTGCTTCATTATCTGCTTGCTTTTTGACTGAGTTTTATTTTCCAAATGCCAGCTGATACAGGTTCCTGTCACACTGCCCGTTAGATTCAGCAATTTTCTTGGCTGGTAAAGGGTGTGACTGCATCTGGATTGTTGTAAACACACCAGCCCACATCTGCCACGAGTTGCATTTCCTCCATCTCTGGGCACAAACAATGCCCAACAGCTGGACCCTAGGGAGCACACTGCTCCCAACACCCTCTTTTGAACAAAAAAATTTCCAGACACATTTTACTAAGGACAAAATTTGCCTGAGCTCATACATTCCCTGGAACAGGTACCTCCCTGTCTCTCTTTATCATGGCTGTTTATTTAGTGTCAGATATAATTCCCATGATTGAAAGCATGGCAAAGTGCTTTAACTGGCTGCTTCTCATGTAAATATTTTGGGAACTGCCACCTCCTTACGTGAGATCATACAGTCTTTTTGTCCTGTATTTTAAAATGGAACAGTTTGGAATATTTAAATTGTGGGTCAAAAACTGAATAAATGCAGGAGCTGAGTAGTCAGCCTGTCTTCCTAATGAGCATTCATTGCAACAGAAGCTGAGCTGCCAATTACTGGCCATTTCTTCTGACTACTCATTAACTGTGTTCCAGCATGAACCTCCTATGATTTGGCCTGTGGCCAGATCAAGTTCAGATTTCCTCCATGTCCAGAATAATACTTTCACTATTTTGATAGGCAAGTAAGCTTCAAGTTCCATAAATCCACAGCAAACACCAATTTGGGTATGACAAAAGGGCATCTGCTCTTCTTACTGCCAAGAAATTGCAGAAGTGACTGGATTTAACAGTAGTAGCTGACTTTCACTTTATTTAGCTTGAATTCTGGCACTGAATAAAATATTTACTAGCTAGCTACCATCATGCTACCCTTCAGAGCAGTTTTAGAGAAGGAACATGTGCACCAGCTATAGCCCTGTACTGTTTCTCTTTCTTGCCTTCAAGAGTTCATTGCAGTCTGTGAAAGGTGTTTCTTTATGTGCTTTGGAAATGCAGAGGAAAACATACTGGTATGTCCTTTAGATTGTGATTTTTTTAAAGGACTTTTTTTTCTATTTGTTAGTATCATTGCACCAGCAGAACTCTATTATATAGACCTGATTTCAGTTGTTCTTGGTACAAAAGATCAAACTAATTTCAGAGTCTGCTGTTGCCTTTGAGTAAACTCCATGAAGATGTTTTGCATTTGTCATAGCCCTCATTTGAACCACACTGTTCCTTAAAAGATTAACTCTTGTGATTTCACATTTCTGAAAATGCAAATGTCAGCTAGAATCCAAAATAATTTTTTTCATATTTTTTTCCTCAATTCTACTTTAATTCATGTTGAAAAAGCTGTTGTGACATTACCGGTTCAGAAATCCTACATAAGCAAAACAAATACAAAGGCTTTCCCAATATTTACCCACTGTAGATATGTAACAACTAGGGCTGTATTTTGCTTTGTTGATGTTTGTTGTATTTTGTTTCTCAGCAGTATTACCTGTTTTGAGGATAAATGCAGTGTTTTGAGTTCACAGGGTGCATGTTAGACTTCTTGTGGTATCAGGAGCTGTATAAGCTTTAGTTGGTGAATTGGTGCCATGATCCATTTGTTTTGTGGAATCCAGCAGGTGTCAGTGGTCTCTGTTGTACTGTTGGTGGTTCCTTGGAGAACACCAGAATTTTATATTCAGTAACTGGATCAAGAACTCACCTCTTACTGGAGATCCTGCATCCAGCTTCTCATTAAAATGGTGTTTACATGAACTGCTTCCATGGGCATTCCTGGCCACCAGGTACAGAGCACACTGGGTTGTAGTGAAGTCTTATGTAGTGGTAAGATGATGAGTTGATAGATTACTTATTTGTATGTTTTGGTTTTGTTTATATATATATTTTGTTTGTTTGTTTGTTTGTTTTTAATTGAGGTGAGAAATTCTTTAGAGGAACACTTTGAAGGACATTTTCAATTTGTCCAGTGACATGAGCACTCCCTTGGAAGCCCAGAAGTGGAGGGACTGCTGGGGGGAGATGGATTTTTCCCTTCTTCTTTTCTCTGATGAGGGGTTATACGTTTCACTATGTCTGTTTGACAAAAGCTTCTGTTAATATTTTTGGATTGAAGTTTTGAGTCAGCAACTTTTTCAAAGCTAAAGAGATTCTGTTTATGAGAAGCTGTGCTGTCATGCATTGCATCCCTCCCAGCTCTCACTTTATTCACATGTGATTTGCAGTTATGCTAAGCCTGTGTTCTGCCAGCGACCATTCTGACTTATCTAAAATAAGGCAAGACATTTGTGCAAGGAATAAAAAGATCATAAGGCATTCTGTCAGTTTTATTGGTTTCTCCCGTGAGTTGCACCGCTCTCCAGACCTCAGAAGCCCTTATTTATCCCAGAGACCTTGGAATTTACAGACTGACTTTGCTAAAGCACTGCTGAACTTTAGAATCCTCATAAGAATGCTGGAAATCTTCAGAAAAGCCTTCTATGATATCAGCAAATATCTCCCATGAGAAGCCTTCTAGCACACTGAAAAGTGTTGAGCAGAGATAAACGAGTGTGTGATTCTCATTTAGAATTCTTCCTTGAAAACATGGAGTCTATGAAGCTTTTTTATTTGTCCTGGTGTGACACATTCTTCTTACTTTTCAAGCTCCTGTCAGACAGAATGTTTGGCTTTTAAAGGTTATTTTTAATATTGTAACAATTGATCCAGTCGTGAATGACTTTAAATTAGAAGAGGGGAGGTTTTCTATAAGAAAGATGTGTTTTTATGATGAAACACAGGCACAGGCTGCCCAGAGAAGCTGAGGCTGCCCCATTCTTGGAGGTGTTTTCAGGCTATTGGAGCTCTGAGCAGCCTGTTCTTGTGGAAGTGTCTCTGCCCCTGGCAGGGGGGTTGGAACTGGGAGATCTCTGAGATCCCTTCCAACCCAAGCCATTCCATGAATCTGTGATCTCTGACTCTACTCTTGGAGTAAATCCTTGTTGTTTCAAAAAGTGGGAGTGGCTGAAATATCTTCCATCATCTGGAGGTTTTCAGCAATATTCAGTCCAAAAATATCTCTGCTTTTGGCATTTGTGTTAGAATAATCTTTCCAGCCCTATTTGGTGATTTTAACTTGGCAGAGCCAAGTTCACAAGGTGATGGAAGTGGGCTCCACTGGCTTTTCCATTTTGCAGCCACTATGCCGTGATCATAAATGAAAAAGAAGACTAAATAAAGAAAAGAGTCTTAGATTGAGTAACTACTGCTCTTTACACATATTTTAAATGCTTCCCTGATGGTGTTTAAAAATGTAGTACTTAGGGGAATGTGGCTAAGTGGTGGCCTTGGCAGTGTTAAGTCATTGGTTGGACTTGATGATCTTAAAGGTCTTTTCCAACCTAAATGGTTCTGTGTTTTCACATTTGAGTCTTCTGGTCTTCTCAGCACTTTCTCTTCCCATGTACTGATTCAGTGCAGCCTTGCTTTCAGCAGTTAATGATGCTCTGCTGGACTTCAGGGCTTTTTTACTATTTTGTTTTAGGCACTGCTGTTGTGCTAGAGCAGAAAATGCTCGATGGCAGACAAAAGGCAGCTGTAAACACCAGTTTTAATGTTTGAAGGACAGGATGGAAGCAAAGATGACAGGCTGATTTTGTCTTGAGTTGTAAATGAATCTGTGAAAGACAAATATATGAAGCTGCAGTGAGAGGCAGAAAATGTTTTATATTTAATTAAGCTTTTAATCTGTAATTATTTCTGTGTCTGTGAATGACAGCATTGTTGTCAATGACTATGTAAATGGACTTGAAATTTGCCTTAAATTTTCCCCATCAATTTTTCAAAGAATCCTATTGTTTAAATGAAATGAAAAAAATACTAAAAACATTCCCTTTTACCAGAGTTTCTCATATTGTTTTGGTCCATAACCTTCTGTAATAATTTTTATTCTAAGATCTTCATTTCATATGTTACTCCTTCATGTTTGAAGATGTGTTTGATTATCTTTTGTTTTTTTCAATTCACCCCCAACCATGCCTTAAAAAACTTCTGGTTCACTTGAAGGAGTTGAGCAGAGAGACAACTCAAAATAAGAGCAGGGAAAATTAACTGGACCTGAGAAACTCTGCAAGGTAGAAATTAGCAAGTAATTTAGCCATCAGGGGCCACTGCAGAGCACAGCTCAAGCAGAAACTTCTAGTCTTCTGAGAGAAAAAGCACTTCTGAACATCTCATATAAGATGTGCATAAAACTGGGGTACTTTTCAAGTCACTCTCAAATAAAATGAGATAAATACCATTTTTCTCTGAGTATGATAAGGAGAGCACAGCAGTGAATAGAATACTGTAACAAAACAGCATTTCAGAAAGGAAGCAGAATGTGAACTTAGCCTCTAAATACTTAACCCACTGTACCTAAAAGAGTTCAACCTGAATTCAGGCAGCAATTTAGGGAAAATTAATTCACTTTATGATTTTATTTTGGTCTACCTACTGCTGTTTTCTTTAAATGAATACATGGAACAAGGAGGTAATTGGGAGCTGAGAAAATGGTAGGTGAGGAACCCTTAATTTACAAAATTGTATTCTGAGAGTTTTGTCATTAATTGTATGGCTAGAATACAAAGGCATCAAAATCACACTTTCTGGATGATAAATTCCTTTATTTATTTTATTGAAGCAATACTCATGCTTTCCACATATTGTAAAACTTAAATGACTGTGAATATTGGTTCCTCAGCTTTATTCTCCATGTTTGTAAAGCCAAAATTTCAAAACTTTTGAGCTTTCGTTCATTTGAACACCATGTTTCTAAATGTTCATTTTATTTCTGCATAATTGCAAGTTACAATATCCTCATTTATTGGCCAACTGCACAAACTATTCCTAATTTCCCTAATGACCTAGGGACCATATGAACAGCTCCAGCTTGAAAAGATTTGGCTGATGCAGTAAAAGCTTTGCTTCCTTCCACACCAAAGGTGTATTATAAGGGCACTGTTTAATCAAGTTTGAAAGCCTGATGACTTTTTAGGTGGCTCACATAGTACTACAAAGCACAGGAAAAGCTAGGAAAAGAAAAAGCTTGGTGGATACAGAATAAAGGTGAAACACTGAATGGATGGAGAGGGAAAGAGTTGCATTATTTAGCATGGAATGAAAAAATCCCACAGCTATTGCTGACCTAGGCTGGAAAGCCTGTGGTGCAGATCCTCTTCAACATCTCTCTGTAGTCTCTGGCCCTGTGGAAATTTGGCAAGAATAAGCAATGGTTGCTTGCTCTGAGGTGCATGAACCAGGAGCTTCAACGAGCTGATGCAGAGTGTAATTGGGTTTTCTTGGAATTCATAGAAAACTGAGATTGGGTTGCTGTTTGCTATGTCTGTGTACTCATCAAGAGGGTACAATTAAAATACATGTAATTTCTAATTCTAAGAGATCCCCTACTTTCTCCTCACCTCTAAAAGAATCAACTTGGAGCTGAAGTGATTTTTTCATAGTCAACACTGTGTGTGCTTTTACAGTGTGAAATTTCCCTCACCCTATTTAACATGAGATCCTGTTAGTGGTTTTGGGGTTCTCTTGTGAACTAATCAGCAGCTGCAGTTGGAGATTGGTCACAGAGCACTGAAATGAATGTTTGGTGTGCTTGTATGTGTGCCATGGGCATGGATGAAGGGGAGATAAGTGTAACTTTTCTGTGATTCCCACAGGTGTTTGTGAGGGCTGGGCATGGGCAGAGGTTCTGTCACTAGACATGGTAGGTTTTGAAACCCTTTGTAACAGCTCAATTTGCTACATAGAGAAAGAAATGTAGCAACTGTTGAGTTCCTGTGAAAAGATAAAAATTTGAGTTAGAAGTTAAGAGAAAAATTGATACTGGAGATATAAATGCTCAGAATTAATATTTTAGGCAGAACTGTAGTGCTGTTTTCAGGGTGAGTCACCATGCAAGATGAATATTTTGGAAAGTATTGTTGATTTTTAATAGAACTCTTTTCACATCTCATATGTTACACAACTACTGATGATGCTCCTTTTCCTTGCATGTTATTTCAAAGCAGGAGTGGTGCATCTTCAGATTTCACAGCAGAAATGGAGGTCATTAGTTAATTGTAGTAACTATTTTACAACCATGTTGTTTTCCTGTTAGCTAATGTATGAAATACAACAATGAATGGTGTGTTTTACTAGGAAATTTCAGTTACCAAGTAAGAGCAATGAATTTTAAGGAGAATTCTCCAAAAGTTCTTCGAAGTGATTTGTCACTGGTTTTATGTTCAGAGAGTTGACGTGCCTGGGCAGCAGGCCCCACACACTTAAACTGGTGGGAATTTTTAGTTCAGATTCACTTATTTTTTACATATGCTAACAAACTGTGTCAGAAATAAACTTTTAAAGAATCTGCCTGCATAGGAAAAAAAAAAAGGTTGATTTCTTAATTACGGGCACAGAGAGCAGCTTGGCCTTTGTTGATCCTTTGCACCAATGTGAGACTAACCTTGTCTGTGCAGGAGCCTTAGAGGTTCTCAGAAGCAACTTTTCCTTTGCCCTTTTCTTTGTGATCCAGCAAAGTTAGACCCTCTCTGATCTCCTCTTCATTAAGCTGCATTAAGTTTCAGATTGCTGAACAGGAAAAATGTCATCTCTTCTTGCTATTTGTCTTTATGTATTTGTATTTTGGAGAGCACAGTTGGTTTTCCCAGTGAAGGAGTATTTAAAATCTGGAGTATTTTCTTAAAGAAATTTGGGAAATTTATGGGGGGAAGAAGAAGGACTCTTTCCTATTTCTTATCTCTGTAATTAGCAGTCTGTATTTAATAAAAGCTGTGTTTGTTCACATATATGCATTTCTCCTTCTGTTATGCAAGACTGCTACCTCAGATATCAACAAAAATATTATTAGCTACTATTTTAGATGTACTTAAATGAAGAAATAAGAAATATGGAAAACTCTAAGCATTCTGTAATACTGAAATTTAGAAGCTCACTTTTAAAACCAAGATTATAGCATATAAATATCACGTGTGATTCTATTAGTTTATAATTTCTCTATAACCTGTTAAACCTTATGTAGATTTTCTGCTAATTGTCCTCTAGGAATTCCAGATATAGATACCTTATACTTTATGACAACACGAATAGAATTTTAAAATATGTCTAAAGTAATTAGAGGTGCATCTGGCCTTTACTTGATCAAATTTAAAACTATTATTTTAAACTCCCAGATACACTAAGAGTTCTGCTAGCAGACTCATAATAGATTAATATTTGTCTTTTTTTTTTATCCCAATGCACAAGTAGAACCAAGTTTCAAATTAAGTCAATGTACAAAATTGCTTGTTTGTGTCAATGTTTATGTATCTCTAAACATTTGTTCAAAAATTAATGTATGAATCTCTCAGCATGTAGAAATAAGTGTACATTTGTCTGGTACCTTTTTAAACTTTGACAAATGAGATAAAATTTTATTTTTCATTGTTTCCTGTTACAATGCCCAAAACGAAGACATGCTGTAGGCAAATTTTAGTCAGAGGTTGAAAGTGAAAAGAGGTGGTGAGATTATCCATGTATGGTCTCTCTGATAAACTCAATTTTGTCAAAGTCAAATCTCAAGAACCCTGAGTCTTTCATGTCCTCTACACAAAAGTGATTTACTTTGTGAATTGAGACTTGTAAGTTTCCCCAACTCTAAAATAAGTTTTGCGTGGTAGATCCTTGCTTTTCAGTAGCTTCTGGCACTCCTCAATTCGATCTCTAACACTTCACAAGGTTGTGAAAATGAACCTCCCCACCCCAAAATCTCTCCTGTAAAGAATTCTGATATTCTTAGAGTGTGACAGGAATTTGAGATGCTCATTTCAGATGTCAGCCTGATCTTGAGTTTGGATTAGGTTTGATTGATTCAGCTTGATTCAGCTCCTGAAGTTCAATTGATGTGTTAAGGCCATCTTAGGTTGCATGATTTGTAATTGTCTGTTGGTTTATGTATCTAGCTATAGGTGTGTGGCACGATTTTAGTTATTAAAACTCTCTAAACACCTTTCCACAGTGGAAGTTTCTCAGGTTTTCTGCTGCAGAGGAATCTGTGGTGTTTCCTGGCAGTGGCTGATCCAGGGAATATTGCAGGAATTTGCACCAGCACTGCCCTAGACACCTCCTTCTCATCTTCACCTTCTGAACCTTTTTATATTTGATCCTTTCCTATTTTTCATTATATTTCCTTTAACTCTAAAATAGCTTTTGTGGCTAAAACCCAATTATGCTGTTTGAAGGGAGTTTTCACTCATGTCTGAAGTTTCCACATATGCATAGCTCTGGAATACCACGTTAAAAATAAAATAAAAAAGGCATTGAATATTGGCTGTCTTTAAAAGCATCAAATCACCCTTTCAAGATATTTCATTTTTGGCATTCAAAAACTCAAACACTGACTATTGTTATTGAAAAAAACCCCACAACTTAGTGTGCAATTAAGTTATTTAAAATAATGCAAGCAAAGCACATGGTTTATGAACCAACAAAAATCTGCAGCAATTGTAGTTTGTCTGAATTGGTAATTCTGCTCATTTTTCAAATAAGATGTCAAAATTGGACACTGTTAAACATAAATTGTATTTATGTTTTTCCTTTATCTAGTTATGCTAAGAATGTCAGAGAACTTAAAATTTTCTGAGCTTCGATATTGTTTCACAAAATGTAGCAAACTGATAACTAATCTGTTTTATTGTTCATTCTGTGTTAATCAAAAATGTAATTATGACTTTTAATTAGAACAGAAAAATTGTCTGCTACTAGCTCATAAAAATTGCTTTTTTCTGCCTCGTCACCACAGGTTATGAAAGACAAAGAAAGCTTTCAGAGTAATAACAAGGAGACCATCTAGCCTCAAATTACTCATAATTGGACTTAATATTTGAAAGTACATCTAAATATATTGGAAGCCGAAAGCTGTGAATTTATATTCTAATTTAATTTTAAAGCATGAAATTTAGTTGTACCTGGAAAAATGCATTTTCCCCATCATCTTTTCAAGCTGTTTCTTGGTTCTGTTCTAAATTCCATGTTACTTCCATGGAGACAAATCAACAAGCAAGTTTCTATGCACATCTAAAACACCAAGCTTAGCAGTAAAGGACCCCAGAAGTGTAAAATTTTCCTCATTGTACCCTGAGTTTGGATAGATGGGTATGATCAATAAATATCCACACACACAGATGTAAAATAAATATAGAGGAAGCCATAAGGATTCTAAGAAACAAAATTCCCATTTGGGTTTATTATATCTATTATAAAATAGCACACGAGGTAAAAAGAAGGAATGTCAGCCAGAAGTGGGTGATTATAATAATTTGACAGTAGAAACCAAACGGAACAGGGAGAAATCTGCAGTTGTCACAGTGCAACAAAAGCCTGGGATTATTTAGAAGAAAAATCCTGGCAGTGTGTTTTTACTATTAGGCAAGGAACAATTGCTGCTCCTTTAATTATTTCTATTTTGCATCTTGGGAGTACTTCTATGAATATAACATGCTTTTCATTCATGTGGTACTTAAAGAAAATGTTAAACAAACCTGCACATTAAGTGTTAGGAACAGCAGTTTTCACTGAGATGTGTTGGAGAGTGTTGGAGGAGCTGAATTAGGATCTCTCCAGGCCATCACTGATGGTTTTTAGGAAGCCTGCAGGCACCAGCAGAGACAATTTTTCCATGTTGTGTAAGCAGGACAACCCTGGTGGTTTTATGGTAGCCAGCCCTGCCTGCATTGCTCAGTGAGGGAAAGAGTGGGACTGCAAATGTGGGGCTAGAAACATGGGGATAAAAGACTTTTTGTTGGATGCCTAAACAAGCAAAATACTGTATTGTTCTTTCTCCTGCAGAAAATACTTTGAGTAAGATTAAAAAATAAATAGGGGACATTGAATTGAATTTCTGAAGTGCCATTTAGCTTTGGTCTGAGTTTTATTAAACTTGAAAAAGTCAGAATATGCAAAATGACCACCTAATCACCAAAAGAAATAAAACCTGATTAATTCATTAGTGTTCATTACAAAAGAGGATGTTTCCAGTAAGGTTCTTATAATGTGATTTCAAGAATGAATTTTTACAGCTTTGCTCAGTGACCTGGAAATATCAAAGAATTAATATTGTAATTGTGCAGATGATTTGAGAGAAAAATAATGAAGGAACAGTTTGATTTAGAGCTCTTGATAATCTGGGCATAAGTAAACCATATGTAGCTCAGCATGGCCAGGCAGGTACAGAGATTTTAGACCAGAAACAAAAAGTGGTGGGAGAGGGATACCAGAAAGAAAGGACCCCCAGCTTTTTGAAGTAAAAGATGGTATAACCCTGAAAATCCTCTCATAAACTTAATACTCTCCTTAATTTCATGTGTTTAAGGTTTTTAATTTTCAAGGTTATGCAGTTCCATAATTTGGAATGCACTGTCCAAAAGCAGTTTATCTGTAATATTTCTGCCCTTGTGTTTGATTACTTTTGCTTTTGATATATCAGAGAACTTCTGTAGGTAAGCTTTTCTCTCCTTGGTTGAAATGCAGTGCCTGGTGGATTTAAAATGTACCAGTGTGGCATTAGTTAGAACCCAAAGAGTACCTGCCTCACATTCAGAAGTAACTTCTGAAAGAGCAGAGCCATTGATTGCAGTCATGCCAAGGTGTTAAATGCAGGTAACTTCAAGAAAGGGTTGATTCAGATTTTATCCACAATGTATAAGTAATGTCTATGCTTGTTGTATCTTGATACTTGGTCTAATTATTTCTGCAAGTGCTTAAAAAATCCATTATAACACTAATTAGCACGTTAGTCCTTAATTAGCTATTAGCTAGTCAAATATTTGTCTCTGTCTCAAAGTGGAGGTTCCATTGGGGGCTAACCAAATTTCATACTTTATGAATAGGCTTCTAGCATGCCCTCCAAGGAGAGGATTATGAATCAGCCATGGATTTCAGGGAGCATTCAGAAAATGTCTAGGTGCTGTGTAGCTTCTGAGGATCTACCATTCCCACTTCATAGAAAAGGAAGAAAACTATATGAATTCTCTGGAAAAAGAAGTGGTTTTCAAGGCCTCTCACCATGCAGACCTCACAGGCCTGAGTGTAGAGTGGGTCTGTGCATCTGACAGGCTGACCCCTGTGAAGTGTCTGGTGTTTAATTTCAGTCGTGTTTAGTATTTGATCAAGGTGATAATTGTAGTACTGAGATTTTGTCTCTTTGAGAAGCTGCTTTTTGTTTGTGCTGGTGTATTCTTGAAGGAGGGGCATGCCCAGTAACATGGCTGTGATTATTGCCTGGAGTAAGAAGAGGCTTTAAGGCTGTTGGTTGTGGGTTATGGTTGTCCCTCTTTTATCACCACTGGTCTGTTTAGAAAGCTGCAATGTCACAAGTGAAACATCCCCAGAGAGCTCTCAGAAGCTGTGCCCAGGATCAGAGGGTGCCTTAGCCATACTCCTCCAGGGCTGGATGGCCAAACTCCCCTCAGTTCAGCTGTGAGCCAGAGGAAGGTACAGGTGACAGGTATAGTCATTCCTGACTGTCAGCTACCTGGAACTGGAAATGTTTAGTTGCTTTTTGCATCATCTCCACTGGGATTTATCTTTTGAAAGCTCCCAGACTGTGGATTGGGTGCCCTTCTGCAGTACAAGTTTAAACTTAGGCATGGGAGAGAGATAAACCCCAGTTTCACTCATGCTTTGTCCCAGAGGAAGCGCTTACAGCTAGGTGAAGCAAATTTGCCTGCAGTGTTTAGTGTCAGGTTTCCCAGATGAAGAGGAGATCAAAGCTGAGAGATTAGGACATGCTGGTTAGAGGGGAAAATTGCAGTTTAGCTGTGCTGCTATTTTTGAAACTTGTCATGTTTGCCTTCTGTCAGGTGAGCTGAACTCTGATGTGTTGTGAAACATGGATGCGTTCGAGCTCTGGGGATGGATGTGGCAGCATAATGCCACAGAGGAAATGTACTGGCCTCATTTCCTACTGGGTCCTGATTAAAATGAGAAATCCAAGGATTTTGCAAATGTATCCATGGTAGTTTAATGGGAGAACTGCCAGACAGGAAAAAGTGTTCTCTTTATCTTTCTTTAAAATGATGATAACAATATTACACTTGCAATTCTGTCACAAATACTGCAAGGACCATGTTGGCTTCACAGACACATTGATTTCTTTTTTTTTTCTTCCCAGCCTTCCTGTGCCTTCTTTCTTTCTCTTAATGAGTCTCCACTCCAGGTGTGCCTTCACCAACTTGTTTTTACTAGCATTAGACCCCATGGCATCTCTAACACTCATACTGTATTTTACCTTTGTACCTTCTCCCCTTTATTTCTAAAATACTTCCAAAATTTGTCTCCAGATCTTTTTCTTGTTGTCATAGAAGCTGAATTTTATTTTTTCTTCAAAAATAAATACAAGGAGGTTTCATGAAAAAAAACTGTCCATAGATACTGTAAATATTTTAGAATATTAGGTGCTGATTGATTTATTTAACACTGGTGTTTGTATACACAGCAGTTAAGATTTTTGTGCTTGGCTGCAGCTAAAAATTTGCCTGTCAAAACCAAAAAAACCTAAAGGTGTGTGGCCATTGTCAATATCCCATTGCACAAGTTATTTCTTAAAACAAAGGGGTAGTCCTGGCCTCAAGATTTTAGTCAGTGTGGGTTATTTTACACAGGAGCTGACTGTATGTGTAAATTTAAGATTCAATTTCAACTCAGTTCTTCATGTATGACTGGATATGAATTTTGTACTATATTATTTATTCACTCACTCCGAAGAACCCTCAAATGTGTCAGTAGAAACAGAAGAGATGCCAACATGAAAGAAATACTGGTAAATGACCAATCCTGTACACATCTGTCATTGACTGCCTTTTGTTTTTACGTATGTCTTCATGTGCCTTTTTCTTCTGAGTCAAAGAAAATGCATATTCCTTAAAATGGTAAGAATGGTGGATTTGTGTGATCAGGTTTTGGTGTTTTCACTTAAAACTCTGAGAGATGAACAGAGAGGTATTTCTGCAAATGGGAATAAGCTTTGTTTGAGATGCATCAAACTTTACATGACTCTTGACTTTGATTTCATTAGAGTTGAATCTGATATAAACTCTGAGGTAAGAACCATAATGTCTGCAACAATAGCTAATAAGCACAGAAATATTATGTATACTGTGGAACCAGTTCTATGCTTCTTTGTTTTCTTTTCATATTTTATCTACTCATAACAAAAGCTGGCATGTGATTCACAAAAAGTTCTCATTATTAAAGCCAGGGGTATCTTGCTGCTTAGAAATCCAGCATTTACTTCCCTGATGTAAAATATGAGCCCTGTTCATTCAATATCACCATGTAGACCTGAAATTGTTAGCAGACTTATTTAGCATTGCTGCATTATTCTTATCCAGTCCCAAGTAACAAAAATGACCTGTGGACACAGGAACTCCTGAGAAATTATTTCTTTCTGTAAATTAGTTTAAATTAGCATCATTCTGCAGCTCCCAAGTTTAAAGGATCATATGCATAATATATCTCACAATGCAACCAATAAACCCTTGTTTTTGGAGTTCAAGTGTCTGAAAGCTTAGGTTCAAAATGAAAGAAACAATAAAAGTTATTTATGTATACTCTTGAGGTCTAATTAGGCTTAGTATTTCACATGTACGTGTATATTTACAAGCCAGATATTGTAATGTTTATGGAAATTGACACTTAACTTTGAATTGCTTCTATTTGCATATGCAAATTAGAGAAGCAATTCAGTCTGAATGGATTTTAGAGACCTGTCAACAGTTGTTTATGGAGAAAGGCAAGGAAACCTGGAAACAAATCCTTGTGAATTAATGGCTTTGTTTGGCTTCGAGCATTGAAAATGTTCGTGACCTGGGCAGGTTTCAGGGCCCCACCGTGCAGCAGCTGCAAATGCAGGCCAAGAAGGAGATTTAATTGTGCCCCATGAAGCTCTTTGAGGGACAGCAGGCACCTGTAAACCCAGCCATTCCCCCTGCACGTGTGCTCCTGCTCAAACAGACCCCAGCCCTGTGCTGGCAGCGTTGGTGCAGTGCACAAAGCTCAGAGGCACCGAGCAGAGGCGTCCCTGCAGGAGGAGAAAAGGAGGAGGTGGAGTTCAAAGGGCCACAAGGCATGGCAGGAAGAATTTAGATGTTTTTAGGCTGCTAGTACAAGATTGAAAGTGAGCAGGTTTCAGCCAGCCAGTTGCTTATGTTTGGTTCCATGCAAGCAACCTCACACTCGCATTTTTCATGAACTGCAATTCTGTAACATTAATCAGCATTGGAGAGAGCTGCTGTGGATACTGTTCAGTCTCTGCTCTCTTTCTTGGAGAAGTTAATGAAAATAAGCTGTTGTAATTTGTGTCAGTATACTCCACTGTTATTGTTCCCTTCGTAACAAAAGAGGAACAAAAGGCATAGAAGTCAGGAGTGATGAAGTGCATAAATTTGAGGGATGCTACAAAGAGATCGTTTCATAACAGAGCCATCAAAATCTTCTAATTGAGATTGTTATAAATATATCAAGATCAGCTTCTGAAGACAAAACAGTGCATATTTTCTTGTGTCTCAGGTGTGTGCAAAAGGAGGTTTCAAGAGGAAGAGCAGAGAAACATAAGCACAGCACTTTGTTCCCTTCAGAGGCGCTGCAGCGGATTCTGAAATCTGCTTTGGAGAGACAGACAGGACTCTCCATGCAGAGAGAAACCAGGGCTGTCACTTCCCTGCATGCAAGAACTGCTTTTGTGTGTCACGGTCCTGTTGCTGTTCCCTGCAGGAGTGCTCTGTAGAACAGCTTCTGTATCAGTTAACAGGGTGGGTCAGTTGTCAAGGTTTTGAGGAGTGAGCCCAGAGCTCTGTGGGAGCCCCACAGAGCTGCTGTGCACAATGAAGTGTGCTTGGTGTGCCTCTTCATGTCAATGCTGGTTTTTGGGACACAGAACTTTAGCACGAGCCCTTTTCTGATGTGTGGGAAAGCAAGTGGGGAAACACGGGAATTTGCACACCATTTTTCATGTTTCTCACACATCCACACTGGGGTCAGAAAGTATTTAGCAATTTACATTTGAAAAAAACTACTCTTTTCCCCCTCTGTGTTTCACTCTGTCATCGTATGAGGTCAGCTGTGTTAATGTTTTCATCAGCCAGTGGTACTTGGAGTGTGAACAGGGAAACCAAAGCCCAACACTAAGAGCCAGAATACAGCTCCATTGTGTAGCCTTGCCCTTGAAAATTTGGAATCTGTACAGCTGCAGGTTTTATCCTGCTGCAAACTGTGGTGATCAGTGTCACAGAGAACTCAGCACAAAGACAGAAGGTGCAAGAGTACCTCGTGCTTCCCAGCTGGGATTCAGGCTGGGTTTATCTAGCGTGTGGTACTTTACTTTTGTTTCTAATGAAGACTGCTGGAGTTAAATGAAACACCAGGCAACTGAGTTGTCTGAATTAAGCTAAGTACAATTCCTGAGAGCTCAGTAAACCTTAAGGACTAATTCTTTTATCCACTGCTCTGAGAAACTTGGATGGCTTTTGATTTCCGTTTTTGGAATTGGCTTTTGTTTTATATCTGTCACCAGACACACATCTAAATGAGTAAGCATAAGAGACGAATACACACAGAACCAAAGACATGTACATGTTTTTGTATACATGTTTGCTTCTGTGTGTGTAGCTTCACTTGAATACATGAATATTCAGGGTAAAATGTACAATCAACACTCAAGGTATAGTCATGAGAGAAGCCACTTACCTCAGTGTAGCATTAGTGATGCGTTTTAAGGCTACCTTTAGTATTGGCAAAAAGAAAATTTTGACTTCAGTAAATATGTCTGTGTTCATGAAAATATACTGTGTGCTTTTGGGAAATCAAAACTGGTCAGAGGTTCAAGCTCATCACTGGTGGTAGAGCAGTCTGGGAGGGACAAGCTGTGGCACAGCTGCTGGTGAGATGAGAACCATACCCAATGCTTTAGGACCTTGTACCTGAACGAGGAAAGACTGATATTTATGGAGGCTCAGCATTTTGCACAAAACGTGCTACAAAGCTGTCCAGACGTCTGCAATGTCTGTGTGAAGGCAGGGTGTGTGCTGCTCTCTGGTAGATCTCCTTTGAGATCTTACATCCCTTAAAGCCAAGTGGAGCCACCTTACCAGATCTGAAGGGAGCATTTTATTGCCATGGCAGTTTACAGATTCTGTTTCAAATCAACTTTTTTTAAACACCACTTTTGTCCAAATTATCTCCTTTTTATTTTGCCCTGAGGTGAGGAGGAGGGTGTATAGGTCCAATAAAATGGGTTGTGTTAGACGTGCTAAAGTTACTGGAGACAGTTAGCTGCTCAGGAAAGAAAGACCATTTATCCTCCTTATTCTCCCCTTGGAACCTGAGAGCTGATATGAGTTCATTAAGTCCTGCCCTTTCTCAACTGCTCCTTCCCCACAAGCACGTGGAAGGTGATGGGGGAATCTTTGTAGAGCTCCATGGGCTTTCCTTCAGCCCATTCTCCCACCTCTGCATCTGCTAAAGGGGTTGAAGGTTGTTGGAAGATGGCAAATAACCTAAAAATTGAGTGTTCTACTGTGTGTAGAATTTTTTTTTTCTGGACTTGACCATGTCCCTTTGGGTTCAGAAGGGTAATTCTTCTCTTATTTCCTGGTCTTGATGTTGTCCCCATGAGCCAACTTGCCACATCTAAACTGGGACCTTTTCACAGCGTGTAGGTGAGAATATCACTTCTCATGTAGAAAGCAGTTGCAAGGCTGAATTCAGTCAGTTGAGCACAGGCAGTGCTGAAGAGCATGTCTGGGGCTTTAGGGCGTGAATTTGACTTGGCAGCTTCTTCTTTCCTCCAGATGCTCTTTCCCTTCTCCAGGAGGTGCTGTGTAATTTGAAATAAGACTCTTGCCTCAAAAGCTGTAAAGAGCAAAGTGGGAAAAAATCATTAATGCTGTGTAGTAGGAGGAGCATCTAGTATTTCTTTCATTTTGATTTTTTCCTTCCCTGAATAAAGAATATTGAAGGACTGAATTCATCCTGTTATGTTGATCTGCATGAAAGGAAATGTAAATGAGATCCAGATGTGTTTTCTCCTCTAACAGTTTCATTCACTATGCTTTAGATATGGGAAAATGAAATGTATTCTGTAATAGGTTGGAGGAGAATAGACCAAAATTATAATTTTATAATATTCCCTGGGAATTCATGGAGACCTAACGAATTAACTAGGAAACTCTGATGTCTAATGAACTCTGCATGGGGAAATATTTAATTTTGCACTGACTGCCATAAGGCAACTGCACGGTGGGTTATTTAATCATCAGCTGCAGAAATAAAACAGCAGTAGAAAATAGACCTGTCCCCAGCACTGTAGAGAAAAGTTTAACTGAGCTCCCCATTCAGTCTGTGTTGGAGGGATTGTAAGCTCCTCTTCTCCAGAGCTAAAACCTTTGGGAAACACCTGCCTGGAAACTCTGAACATAGGAGCACACCTTCATGTAGCACCTCTAAAGATGCAGCCTTGCTCTGTTTGAAGCCACCCACTGCAGCTCTGAAGTTATTTTGAATAACACACTGACACAACTAATTGTGCTAAAAGAGCACTGTGAATTGCTGTTTGTTCAGTGTACTGTAAATATAACTTGCAGTCAGTCTAAACCAAGGTCATGGCCTGTCCTGCAGTGATAGAGAAATATATACATAAAAGGTTTTGTCTTAGACAATGAAATCCATGTTCTTATGTGAGGTGGCTCAGAGAAATGCAGGGTTTCATTATGACAACCATAGGAGGAAATGGCTTAATGTACCCCAACACCTCTTTCATTTCAGGCAGTTTTTTCCTAGCTGCCAGTCCACTCCAGATCCCTGTAAATCTCCTCCTGCCCATGCACTGCCCTGGAAGTGCAGCTAAGGAGCAGCTAGACCCTTCTTACAGCCAGAAAAGCACATTTTCATAAGTGCAAGAATCTTCTGGACACCTTATGATAGAAGAGGATATCAAAATATTACAAAATATTGCCAGCTTTAGCTTCTTCCAGGCTTCATCAGCCATAAATGCGGATAAATTCCATAAATTCTATCTCCAAATGCTGGGTTCCATCACTTCATATTTCCATTTCATCCCAATGCTTTTCCTAAGAGTTTGGTTGTTTGAGCAACGTTCTGTCACTAGTCTGAAGTGGGAAACCAGATTTAAACCCTTTTGGTTTTTTTCCAGATGTAGACTCAGTCTTGAAACCAGGTTCGTTCTCCTTCTTTAGAGAGGGTGAGTTTATGTTTATCCCCTGTCTTGCAGGTGACTGCACAAGACACTGGGCTCACTGAGCAACTAGAGGGGTTTGGTTTTGGTTCATTTTTGTAAACTCTTCTTCCCCAAGCTGCATCTCCCCTGAGACAAACTGAAAAAACAAAAGAAAACAGGAAAAAAATGTATTGCAGAGTAGGAGGAAATAATGGTGAAACGTTAAACTATTTTGAAAAATAAGGTTCTTTTCAGGTAGCTTGTGCATTAATACATCATGTCAAGCAATAAATGCTGTACACCATAGAGTCATGCTCTCATTTGGAGCACTCTTGCAGTACATTGGATTTTTGGTAATGTGTTTATTCACTCTATCCTCATTATAGAAATAATCAACAAAATAGATCTGTGCTCTTTCAAATCCCTGCAGAAGTCAGTCATCTCTCTAAACATATGGTCTGTTTACCTTCCCAAAAGCAAAATGTCTTCATAATATCAAAACCCAGAGACCTTTCTCTGTTCCAGTGCAGCAGACCTGGAAATTCACTGAGGTTTTTCTGTGTTTTGATCCCCAACTGGTGCTTGAGAGCAAAAGGCCAGAGCTCTAAGCAGGATACATCGGGCTGTCGAGCCACCATGCTACAGTGCTTCTGACATTATTTTTTAATGAGAGAAAAAATATAACTGACCTTGTAGGGACTTGCACCAGAAACCTTTGGCTAATTGCCAGCCAGAAGAGCGTTTTAGGAGCAAGTGTGCCATGCTTAGGAAAAGTGAACAAGACAGATTGTTCTTCCCACCATTACAGAGTCATCAGTGATGTGTTCCCCAGAGATTTCTGGTTTTACTGTGTGCACTTCTGTCCTTGGTCAAAACATTCTGCGCCTATGCTAGGAAATTTGACACTGAGGTGCTTGGAAACAATCCTCCTTCTCCACCCAAAGCCATATTTTGTTAATGTTATCACAGAGGCATGTGTTGCTGTCAGCATCCTTTCTGAGATTTCAGATGCTGTGGTAGCAGTCTCACACAATGGGAGGAAAAGGGGTTATATGTCATAACTTTGCTCAGCAAATCCCCACTGTAGTTAGAACCATAACAAAGAGAGTGAAACAACATTTGTAAGAAATGCTGGGAGATCATAAAAAGGGAAAATGTGTTTAGATGGCAGACAAAAACCTGTTCTCTGGTGCCCACATTTATCCCAACTTAGAAACCTCTCAGGAAGGATGCTTCTCAGCAATCTCTGCAGCATCATCAGAACCCTGATAACATTCTGTTTTATCATGTCTGTGGTAATTAAAGCACTGTTCTTTCTTTTCTTCCTCTTTTTTATATTTGTCACCACCATACTTTCAGAATTAGCTCTCGTTGATGTGACCCCTTCTTTGTTTACATGAGAGAGAACAGAGTGGTCACAGAAAATCTGTATTACAAGTGGTTAACAACAAGGTTTTCATCTCTCAACCAGCTATTTGTTTTTTGTTTAGCAGGTTCTTTGAATCTAAATAATGTGGGCTGCAAGTAAAATTGCACATATGTCCAGTAGCCAAATAATCAGTCATTTAGAGATTTTAACGCTGGAAATTCACTAAATAAGGCTGTTATGCTTCAATATTTTGTGCAAGGCAATGATAAATGAAAGCAATGAGCACTGCTGTTATTTGAAAATAAGTTCAGTACTTATTACAGTCTTGCAGAGTTTGTAAAGTTACTGTGTTATTAACCTTCCAATACAGATTGCTTTTCTAAAAATACCCTTCTTTTCTGCGTGAAGGCCTATTCTCTTTTTTCCTTTGGCTAAGTTAACCTCAAAAGTATAATACGGATCCTAATAAACTTCTTAAACTTGTAATTTCTCCCAGTTTTCTTATTTTTTTTTTCTTTTCCATAATACTACTAAAAAGGAACTAGAATTGTCAAGTGTTTATTTTAAGTTTTTGTGCATCCCACATGTGCACACACCCCATGAAACTCTACCCACGGTAGTGACAATCAACCTGACAACATAATCAGTCAAATTTCACCCAGGAACTGTTTCTTAGGTAACCAAACAGGGTCCCAGAAATTAGTTTTGGAATACAGAAATAAACCCCACACTGAGGAGTGGCATTTCCATTGTCTTCCAGAGAAGTCTGGGACGTTGTGTTGGTGCAGTGCAAAGGTGAAGCATGTCTGGGGTGCAGATTGTGCAGCTTCTGGTGGGAGTGAGATTCACCCTGGTAGCAGCAGAAAGCCTGATGTGACTCCCAAAAATAGGACTCCATCATCTGGGCTGTAGGTGATGTGTGAGTTCTGTGCCCAGGCTTTGTAGTAGAACAGATTTGGCTGTTGAGGAGCTACAGCCAGAACAAAAACACCTCACCTGAAGCCTGGTTTTCCTGGTTTTTTTCTGGCTGGTTTCATTACTTTTTCATACTCACATTCTAAAATGTTTTATTAAATGTGTCTTTTTTTTTTTCTTTTGCCTTATGGGACGTTGTTACTGATGTAACAAACTTTCCTCAGGGAAAAGAGCTAGAGCTCTACCTGCTCATGGCCAGGCTGGAAGATGAATTGTTATCTTCAAGCTGAAGTCAGCACGAGTGAAAATGTCATCAGTGCCATCTTCTGCTGCTGCAGTCAGTTAAAGTTGTCTAATTCTTTTGTAAGTGGCCTTATAAAGTAGATTGTGTCTTTTATCATTTGAGGTTTTAACTTTATAATATTGCTTAGGGGTTGCATATTTCCTACAAAAAAACCCAAAAAAACCCCCAAACAAAACCACAACAAAAAGCCAACAGCCTCCCACACTTAAAGAAACAAAACAAAGAAAAACAAAAAAAACAGGAACAAACATCCCCCCCAAAACAACAACAATAACAAAACAAACAAACAAACCACCCCAAAAACCCACCACCACCACCACCAAAAAACACTGACAAAGAGGTTGTGTTTGCCAAGATACTGTTGTGGAGGTCAGAGCAGCATAGCTGAAGTGTTGCTGCTGGCCAAAAGTGAGAGTGCTTTTTTTGTAAATTACAGCCAAGCAAGTAAATCTAGGTATTAAAGTGCTTAGTTACTGGCCTAAAGATATAAACACAAATTGGTGACTGGTGAGGCACATTAGTGACTGTTCCAATGGACAGGAATGTTTTTGGCTGTGCAGACCTACCAGGAAAGGGGCTGGGTGGCCCTTGGCCATGGAGAGTCAATCAAATTGGCTGCCTGGGGCTGTGGGAGGGTGTGCTTGGAAGCAGAACTGACAGTAGCTGAGAGTGCCAGGGTGTTGAAGAACAGGGAGGTTCTGATGGGTTTTGGGGTGGGAAATGGGCAGAGAGGGTAAATGTATTAAAGTCTTGGATGCAGCAGCTTGGTTTGCCCTCCTCTTTCTGCCTGGCTTGGGATAGACTCAGATTCCTGTGCTGCACATGGGCCCTTGCTGGCTGCAGGAGAAAGTGGGCTTGCAGTAGGTGTGACCTCCTTTCTCCTTTGCAGCCTGCAATAACAAAATAGTAGCCCCCTTCAAAAAGTTTTGACAAAGCCATGTTGCCATATTAAAAAAAGTGTATGCAGACATGTGCACATGAGAAATCATTCTGGAAAGAGAACATTACTGACTGGAGTTAAATATCCAGCTATAGCTGAGATTTTATGGCCTCATTTCTTTCTGTTTATTTTCATGGCAAGAGAGTCTCACTTTTCTCACTTTCTTGTCTCAGCTCTGTGTCCATAGATAACTGTAGGAATTCTGCTGCTTTGTATGAAACCAAAAACACTTTTGAGGGTGTTACTCTCCCCCAGCTGGCCTTGCTGACCCATCTTTTTATTTTCCTTTTTGATGGTTATTTTGCAAATAAGTTAAGTTTGCCCTACACTGTGCTGTGAGCATTCAGCTTGACTGATACCCAAATTGGAGCACTCACAGCAGAAATATAAAGGTGCTATAAACATTTTAAATTGCTTTTGACTCTGAAAACTGTTTTGAAATTATTCCACTGCCTCAAACCTTTTATGTATACTTTATTCTGAACCTTCTGAGATGGGGCATTGGACTGTAGCAAACAGATTTCCATAAGGCTTCTTCTGTGACATTAAAAAATTCTTTAGGTAGTTTTTGTTTGGAAATAGTAACAGAAACCATACAGAAAGCTAATATATTAAAAAAAATTGCTCTCAAAGAGTTTTTGAGCAAGGAAAAAAGATAGCTTCTACCATTTTATCTATATAGTATCCTGACAGGAAAGCAACATTTTGGTCCAGAAACACTTCAAATTTATTCCCTGAAAGAAATCCATTGATATTAGTCAGGAATTCACCCTTCTGTTCCTGAATCCCAGAGGATTCAGTATTGAAACTTAACTTTTATTCTCTAAGAAAGTTTTTCTTTTATTAATAGAGTGCCAGACATTATGTGAAGGCACAAAGAATATTGCTGCTAGTTTGATTTTAATTAATTCGTTATCAGTCAGGCACATAAATCCTTTAAATATAGCTTGTCATAACTTCCTGAGGATTAGAGCATAGCTGTGTTACCTGAAAAAGCTCTTGTGGACCAGCTGGCCAAAACAAATTCTAACTTTGAAGCATAAACACTCTTGCAGGACAATCAGAAGGCCCAACTACAGTAATGAGGAATAAAGAAAGGAAAACAGAACAAAGAAACGTGTGCATGTAATTCTTCCTCACAGAGAACTCAATAAATCTCCAGTTTAGCACTTCTCGTGCTGTGAGTAAGATTGACAGCAGAAGAGCTTTGTGCAAGTGAGAGACTCTGAAGTGTGTGCAGGAAAGAGGCAAATCAGAATTTAAACTGAAACACATTTGGGACGTTTCTGTCAGATGATTTGCTTTCTCACTGGCACAGAAATAAGCAGGAAAAATACCATGTAGGGGCTAATTAAGCTGTGTTCTCCTGGAGAAGGCAGTCCCATACCACGTACCAGGTGCTTAGGACAGTTATAAACTTGAAAGAGCAGAACAAAATGTTAGGCAGAGAAAACAGGAAAAAGCATTTTTCATGTTTATACATCGAGTCTAGGAATCTGTACAAGGATGTGCTGTGCATTTTTGGAATGATTTGGGTCTTGCATGTTTTGTTGCTATGGTGCACCTTAGCTTAAATAGATTCTTTTACTGTTCTCATGTGAAAAGAGTGTGTGCTCCTCATTCTGGACCTTATTTGCTGATCTTTTTTAGTTTTATTATCTGTTTTCTGATAATTAAGGTAGAGACTTGAGCTAAGAAGGAAAGGAAGTGATGAGAGCACTGGAAAAAACTGCTGTTATGATGTGAGGAGCAGGATTCTGCCAGAAATGCATGGCTACAACAAAACCCCACCTTACCTCATTTGACATGCTATGCATTTTAAATATGTACATGTTTTTTTCAGTGCCCCAAGAAATACTTTATAGGAGGAGACCATCTCTGAGGAACCTTGGAGAGAGGTCTTGGTTTATTCATAGCTAGTCCTGAAGCTATAAAGGAAAAACCTTACAGAATTGGCAAATGCATGAGATAGAAAAACATGAGAAAGTCTAATATATATTTTTTTATTTTAATTTGGAACAAAAGAACAAATATTATATCCAAACATATCAGCATCTCAGAAATGCACAAAGCAACTCCTGAATGAGAAAGTGTGGTTGGTTTTGTGGTGCTCTGTTCATCACTGGGATGAAAGAAGCCTTGACCTGCTTAGTGAGAAATTGCATTTATAATTCAAACCAGAAGCTGGATACAGATTTGGAGAACAGTTGCTCTTTCTGTCATTCGAAAGCAAGATTCTGCCTGATGTAAATGCACGAGTAAAAGGCACTTGGCTATGGAAGCAGGTGTTTGCCTCAAAGTTATTGACCAAGATTCCCTTTCTTGTGGTACTTTGTAAAATTTAATAAAATAATGACTAGTCTAACAGGAGGACATATAAAGCCTGAATTCAAACTGCTTGGAATTGCAGGGGGAGTGAACCTACCACGCTCTGTGATTTTCTGGTGCAGCTGATAGAGGTTGAGGTGTTGCCTTTACTTGAAAATTCTGTATTATCATAGCGCAAGCGCACAAGTTCCATGTAAATCAGGGCAGATTTCCCATAGCTCCCATTTAAAACAAAAATAAAATATGTTGTGCAATTCTTTGACATAAAAATCAAATGTAATGCTTCAGAAAAATTATGAGGCAAAAGTGTTCTATGTCAAAATGAAGCAGTTAATTCGGGAAGAAACAGCACTTAAAAATATAGCCCTCCTTTTTGTTGTCCTAATTGGATGGTTTTATAATGACAGATGAAAGCCACTGTGAAAGTAACACACAAATGGTGTTTTATAACCTGCTTAGTGTTTCAGCAAAAGATTTTCTTTGTGTCACCCAATGAATCATAGGCTGCTGCACGTAGCAAGCAGCAATAACTTCTTTTTAAGATGCGTTGACATTCTCACTGTTATTACTTTTAAATTAATATGGGGTGCTGGGAGACATTGCAGGTGTTACTGAACTTTACTGCTTGTGCTAATTGTTTACGTTCTCCTTACGAATTGAGCAAGAGCTTGTTAGAGGGAAAGGCTGGGAGAGAAGAGTGGTGATTGAACATACAACACAACAATACATTTGCATAAAAGCAGATCATCATAACTGGAGATATGAGGGAAAAGTCTGTAATTTGTATTGATGTTTGAATGCTTAATAATAATATGAAAAATTGGCCTGATCTGAAATGAAATATTTGTTGCTTAGATCTTTTTTTAAAATTACCCTGGCTAAATGTAGTCTCAAAACACTATTTCAGAATGAGAACACAGAAAATTTCCATTAAAAAAAAAAAGTTGAATATTTTGAATCGCCTTATCTCCTTTTTTTTTTTGCCACTAAAAGCTGTGCCAAGCTTAAGCTGCATTCTTGGAGTGTGAGACATCTTTTATTTTTTAAGAAAATGATTTATCTTAAAGATTTTCATCCAGCTAATAATGCACATGACCAGAATAGGCCATTTGCATTCAGATTTCCTGTGGTAGGAGTTACATTTCTAATTAAGTTTTGGACTATGGAGCAAGGAGCTTTAGACCTTGGCTGGGAAATTCTATCCCCCACATGTCCTATCCCCTGAATTCAGAGGAATGAGGAATTCATTCTTTTTTTTGACAGAATATATGGATTAGCAAGAAAAGTTTATTGCAGTAGCAGGCTGCTCTGAAGCTTACTGAAATTTAGATTGGGGTGGGTTATTGTGAGGTATCACACATGTCCCTCTCTGTTGGTGACCTTGTCTTTGCCCTGTTCCTTTGTCTCTAAGAACAGGCAACTGTGGAAGAATTTCAGTCCCACACTGTACCACAGTGGTGTAAAATATTAAACTCTTGTCTGGCTAGCAAGTGGAAGGGTGAGGCTTTCTCTGGGTTGTATTTACTACCAAAGTGCCACCCTGAATCCAGGGATGGGACAGGCACACACCACTTCAACCTGCAGCTTTCACACACATTCCTTACCATTGTTTTAGACAAATCCTGCACTGATCCTGGCAGGCATCACCAGTTTTAAGTTTGCTTTCCACTAGTCTAGCATAAGAAAGTGGCTGGAAGACTTCCAAAAATCTGTACATTTGTTTCCATGGAAGGCTTGTAATATCCAGACGCTTTCGACTCTGAATTTAATGGCATATTTGTATTTGAAAAAAAATCAATAAAGTTTATGAACTGAAAAGAGAGATCCAATGCAACCAGTTCTGTCACTTTTAAGGACATCTCATGTAATTCTTTGTGACACAGACATCAGGCTATAGAAACCAACCTACATCTTCCTGTGAAACAAGATTTAGCACTGTAAACCTCACTGGAGCAGCTCAAGGAGGGTACAATGAGAGAGAAGAGAGGAGAGCTGTGAGAAACAACCTACTACCCATCAGCCTAGAAGGCCAATAAGATCTGATAGGCTTCTGCAATAAAACTACCCTAAACCTCCCAGTGGGTTTTCATACAACAGAAATCAAAAGGGCACATCAGTCACATGGCACCGAGGGAAAATGTCCCACTCCCATACTTTAACTAGCTTGCTGCTTCAGATAAAATAGCCATCATTCAAGGTTCATAAAGAATAAAACTTTTCACTCTTTGAGGGCCAGTCCAAGGTCTGTGCAGCATTTAAGTCATACTATTATGGGGCCATAAAAGGGGAACTAGTTGTAAATTATTTCTTATTGCTATTATTACCTTTGAGATGCTATAATATATATAATGATCTATGATCCACGTTTATAAAATGCTTGTACTGGAATAAGCAGACCTTCATTCCTTTTCAGAATAGTCCTGCTGACTCCTGTCATGTCTATAATTATAACAAAGATTCAATTTGGTTTTTCACTCCACTTTCTGCACTTGATAAGATTATCTGGAACCTGGGATCATGAAGTGGGAGAGATATAGTAGGAAATGTGTGGAATTACTTTGTTTTTCCCCACAGCTATTTTGTCTGGTTTTACTGTATTTTAAAAAGCACATGTTGGTCGATGGCACCAGCTGAGCCCTCCTGGTACAGTGTCTTTGTGCTGGAGCATGCAGCCACCTAAACACATCTCAGACTGGGAGGCCACTTAAGCTCAGTGTGAGCTGATGGTTTATTCCATTCCAAAAAGCAAAGTGTGTAACTCTTCTTCCACGTGTCTGGAAAAGTTCCTCTCCCAAAGGCAGTGGGAGGTGTGAGTAAGGCTCATCCCATCCCCTTCCTGGGAAGTGGCAGGACAGGACTCTGCACAGATACATCTTCCTAGCTCTTTGACCTGAGTCTAGAATTCCTTTGAATCAGTTTCTTCCTTGGCTCTCTGACCATTCCTGGGCTACAGTGTTGTGTATGGTTAGTTGTATATAGTGTGCTAATGTAGGCACATAGAAAATGCAGTGCTGTAGGGATATGAAAGGTACATGCAGAATATTCTTTGTTCTTCAGAGAAAGAGTTTCACATTGTGTTAATCATTCCAAGCAAGTCCTGTGATTACTTGAATCCTATTTTAGTCTGAAATTCAAAACTCATGAAATACTTGCTAGAGTTATTAATGTGATACCGCACAAAATCTTTTCTTTTGTTTTAAATAGGAAGCATCAAGACTTATGTCAGGATTGTTCTTTTGTTGAACTGAAGTTTAGCTTTGTAGAACTGAGAACAGGGTGATATATTTAAGATTGTAACTGTCGTCCTCAAGCTTCCAAAAGAGAATGACATATTTTTTATGTGTAGTTCCATGTAAAATACAAATAAGATCTGATATTTATCCTGCTGAAATAAGTTAACTTTTTGGAGTGTATTTTATGAAAGCATGTATGTTTTCTGGTTTTTTCAGATGATTATGGACTGGCATGAAAAATGGGATTGTATTTCTATGTCCACCAATGGCAAATTATGCACATTTTTTTTTTTGAATATGGGATTCAATACAAAAGATAGTGGTGAATCACAGTGCTTACTTAGAAATGTTGCCTTTTTTCCTAAATACAAGCAATTAAAGTCTCTGTCTCCACCAAGCAGCCTTGACTTCAAAGACAGTGTAGGCATACTCTCTGTGTATATGTTTAACTGCTTGTTCTATTTATAAATTCTATTTAAGGACCCTCGTGATATTTATAAAGAAGAATTGCTAGCAACTGGTAAATGCACCTTAACAGCCAATTAGTGATTAACAATGTATGGCCTTTACCTAGCAACTTCCTGACCATAAAATTTCATTTTCTCTCTGCAACTTTACTGTATGTGTGCCTCGTGAATCAGTTTCTTCTCTGAGGATAGGAGGATGAACAGCAAAAGCATCTCCAGACTCTGCAGCTGTTTTCCCTCTTGCAGTCTGAGATGCCTGGAAAAAGTGGATGAGCTTTCAGGCACACCCTACTGTTATGAAAGGATAGCATTAAATTTCATAGCTAATGGAAGTTGAGAACAAATTGCACGTGATTTTAAGTGGATGTTTTAGAGAGAAAAAGGGTGCTGCTAACTGAATGATTAAAGGAAGGAAAGCAAAGCTACAGCAAAAGCAACTGTTTGTACAGGGGAGAAAACAGATAAGTTATCTCCTGAGGAACACTGAAGGGATCGTGGGGAAGGGACCAAGACAGGTGAGATTATAAATGTCCATAAGAATAATATGGCTCCTGAGTCCGTGATTTTTGTTTTCAACAGAAGCAGAGAAATTCTTGTATATCTGACAGCTTGTCTACTCTTCAGCTGCATTTGTTGATCTAAGGAAAGATATTCCCTTCCCCTGCAGTCTCTGGCTCAATCCCATCCCGAGGCTGTGATGGCTGCGGGAGCATTATCAATAAGATTAGACATATCCTTCTGCCCAGCAGGGAAGCTGGCAAGTTCTCCTTGTGCCTCTCCTAGACACTGACCATGTGCAGCTCAAATTCATGCCATATGAGCCTCATGCTTCTTGTTTCCCCACTGCAGCCTTGCACATCCCAGGGGGGATGTGTGTGCCCGGTTTGAATGTGCTGTCCGCTATCAGTGTGATGCTAAGAGGGATGTGTTCCCCAGAACTGGGCACAGGCAGACCTACTGGCAGGCTCTCCTGCAGGCCTGTTTATTAGCCATTTAAAAAAACATGCCAAATATCCCCAACACATTGACCTTTATGCACTTTTTCCTCCTAGGAAAGAGCTCAGACCCTTTTAGAAGTACTTTTCCATCTTTTTCCATATTGCGTATAAAACTGAAAATGTATGTTTTTCAATCAGTCCTTCACAACATGCTGTTAATTGTTTGAAGCACAGTAGCATTTTCTTTTGTAGAGTGAAGAAGGCAAATGTCACTTCGCCCCAGGATGCTTGTGCTAAGTGCAAGATGTAGTGCAGAAATGTGATCTGTGCTGCCAGGAGCTCAGTGAAGTGTTATATTTTCAAAAAACGTATCTTGCTGGTGTAGACATTATGTGAATATCATTGCATATGTGTGAGACTAGACAGATAAGAGATAAGGCTGTCCTAGCTATACCCGTGTCTTAGCTTAAAAATAAAATTATTGTATTGATCTGCTCTCACAGGAAAAATGTACATCGCTTTTGAAGTCTTCCTAGTGAATATGCTATAAATCTCATTTTTCTGTTCTTTCTGTCTGCCCTTAGGCAGAGACAGGAATCAATGGTTTTCATCATTCCAACGTTGTATAATTTCATAATTCATGATGTATGATTTATTCAAATACAAGTAGAACTTTTGTTTATCGACTGGAATGCAAACAAAACTAATAACTTCTGTCGCTTCTATCTTCCCTGTAAACCAGTCAAACCAGACACAGGAAGTCACTTAGACATACTGCAGGTGTTCCCAGTCTTTTGAATTCTCTGGTGGGTATACCAAATTATGGAGTCACTGTCCTGGCCTGCACGGGCCTGTTGTACCAGTCCCTCTTGACCAGAATTCTAAATATGTACTGAGCATACAGTTCACTGAAGAGTTTTGCCTGAAAGAAGGTAACACAAACTTGCCTGAGCAAACCCTTTTATTCCTCTGTTTCTAAATAGCCCCACGATTCAATACTGCTCAGTGCTCTGCTGAGACTACTACATGATTTATCACTAATATTTTTAATGTAATCTTACCTAATGCTTATTTCCATGTTCTGGGCTGTCTTCAGCTAGTATGTAATTAATTCTCACTGTGTAATTAATTCTCACTACTTCTTGAGGAAGGGGCAACTGAGGTAAAAAGAAGGAAGAGCCCAAATAAGAAGGTGTTGATATCCTGTGCTGCATGTGGCATTAGATCAGCATGAGGGACAGGAAGGCTTTTCATTTTCAGTTCTTTGGGGGATTGCTTTTCGGGACACGGTTTCTGAGTGAGTGAATGCAATACATTTTTGCATCTCAGAATACCTAAGGCACTTGAACATCTTAAAACTGGTCTTGCCATGGATCTCGTGACTGATGTGCTTATATTTGGTGCCATGAACCACCTCAGTGTGAGCAATGTGGTGATGGAGCAAACCCATTTGGGGATTTGTTCTACTCGCCTCTGGAATGCAGGGTACTCTGCCATCTAGCAGAATGTTCCAGGGTCATTTGTCTGTTATTTAGCTGGAAATATGAAAGGTCTCATCTCTCCACTTCATTTGTAAGTGGAGTGAAAGCATATTTGGATGTTCCTACTCTTCAGTCTCCTAGGACCTCCTTGTAGAATCTGTTTTGCTTTCAGCATCAGCAGTATCTTGCTATGCATCACATACACATGCCTCAGACTTCTGGGAATATAATTGATAAAGCAATTTTTACCCAATAATTACAATATATATTACTGGTTTGCTGTGTAAAATTTACTTTTAGCATCTGTCATAGACACTGATAAGCAATTGTCTTTACTTATATAATCACAGTTTAAATTTTTCTTTTATATTTGGTATTTTATTTTGTTAATTTCTGGTAGTTCTTGACTAATTCTTATTTTGTTTGTATTCAAAGCTGTTTTAGATAACTACTATCATAATGTTAATTGCAAAGACTAAGACAGCTGTTTAACACTGTCAAAGTTCCTCAAATGAGAAACAAGACTGACACTATTCCTTTACATGTAACATTATTAACGAGGAAAGAAAAAGTGCTTGCATTTTATTTACCGTGTTCTGCTACTGCTTCTCCTAGCACTGAATTCTGCTCCCGGGGGATGGTTGTAGCACATGATTACATGAGAGAGGAGGCTGTAGCAGCCCAAAGCTGTTGGAATTCCAGGGAATGGTTCATTGCTGCTCTGCTGCTGCTCATCCCTGGAATTGGGCAGTAACTGCTCTGTGGCCTGGCTGCCTCAGGAGGTCCATGGCATCCCAAAGGAGCTCCTTGGGAACCTCTCTTCTCATGGGTTGCATCCACAAATGCCAGGCACAGGGAAGGTGGGGAGCAGGGAGGGTCCAGGGAGAAAGCAGAGTGCCTTTGTTTGCCAGCCCTCTCTCCCAGCTCAGTCTTGCTCAGCTCTGCCCATCACAGCACGTTTGCAGTTCCACAGGATGCTTCAGTTCCTGTTGCAGCATCAGCTTTTGGAAATGAGACAGCATTCCAGGTCACTGAATGAATCATAAAAAAAGGGATGCTGCCTTGTGTAGTGCAGTTTCTGAATGACAACAGCATCCTCCAGGTTAAAAAATTTAACTAATCACTTGGTAAAATTAAATCAAATTATGAGTGAAAATAACACTAATGCAAACATTGTAGTCATTTTTTCCACAAATGGAGTAGAAATATTTCATTATTGTGGGAAGAAAAAATGTAATATTTTCTCCACTTGTGTTCAAATGGAAACATGAAGAGAAGATAAAACCAGGAATGAACTCATGCTGCATTCTCCCTTTAATCAGCTTAAAATCAATTACATGATGTCTTTCAGTATTTAACAACCACTGCTGCTTCTGAAATGAGTAAGAGTTGTGACTGTGTGCATGGTACCAAGGCCATGACAAGAACAGTAGATGAAGGTTGATTTTGTGACTTAACTGCAACACCCAAATTATAATATCTGACAAACTGGGGTGTAATAATAGTTTCAAAGACATGCCAGATTAGAGGTAAAATCTGTAGCCAGTGGAATCCTGCTAAATACTTCACAGGTTTTTGTGTCTGAGCTTGGCTAATTGGCATGGGCAGCCATGGAACAGCAGATGCACTAACAGGTATCATCATGCTGCTTCTGTCCACTGCAATTTCTTTCATACTTGTTACAAAGGTGGTCTGCAAGGCTTCCTGCTATACCTACCTAACTTCTGTAATATGACACTGAAGTCTCAATAGAAACTATTTATTTACATACTCAGCTTGTGTCTTTGTTTGTTCTGGGTTTGTTTTTGTTTTTGTTTTGTTTTGTTTTTTGTTTTGTTTTGTTTTTTGTTGTTGTTTTTGTGGGTTTTTTTTTCAATTTTCCATCTTTTTAGTTATAAATACTAAGAAAGGAGTAATTCTGTAGTAATAGATTTTACTTTATCTGTTCCAAGTTTCAGGATGTAGAAAGGTGCACTAAGGAACATGCAAAATTATTGAACACACTGAAAGGAAGAGTTTCAAGGTTTTTGCTTGACAATGTTATGCCATAGTAGAATATCTGAAGGGTATTTTTAATAGCATAGGCTAGAATGAATATTTCTTTTCTACCAGTACCAAATATATTGCCTGTTATATATGCTGTAGGTTTCATGTGTGTATGTTTATATAAGTATGCATATATTGCACAGTTAACAGCAGATCTGGAGAGATTCAGAAAGACTTTTGAAGGGAACAAAACCATGTTCTTGCTACTTCTGGAGCAGGGAGTGGGTTCAGTGGGCAGTCAGTAGGTAGCAGGTTAGGAGAGAGGACAAACTAATGATGTGGTTCTGTGGTGATCAGGGTGTTGGATGGCTGGTTTGGGAAGAGGGACAGGCAGGAGCACAGCGCAGGGAACAGGGTTCAGGCAAGGCCGAGGAGCTCTTGGTTTGGATGTGGGTGGCTCTCAGTGTCCCTGTTGGTGCAGCCCCAGGAAGGAGCCTTTCCACATTCCCAGACCCAGGAACGCTGTGCCATGTCCTTCTTCACCTGGTGCAGCCTTGCCAAATACCCCAGGGGCATTCTTCTCCTTCTCCTAGGGGCACTCACCACTGGTGTTTGTCAGGTTCTGTGGGTGCAAGAGAGAGCTGCCTGTTCATAAATACAGCCCTTACACTGAAAAGTCAGTCCAGCTTCTCATTTGATTAGGTAGAGGAAGAATCATGGCGTTCAGAGGGTGGATTAATGCACAGAAACTGAAACCAGAGCTCTTGAATGACCGTAAAATGTATGTCTGGGCTTCAGAAGATTTGGTTTCAGCACGTGTATCTTCACATGTTGCCTTAGGCAATTTATTTCAGTGCTTGGCATCCTGTCTCCTACTTTTGTCAAATGGAAATAACACATCTTTTCATGTTTGCATCTCATCTTTTGCTTTGTCATAATAGTCTTGGGAACTTTCTCGTCCTGTGCTGAAGAATAATCCCTGCAGCATAATGTGATTGTCATCTTTGTGTTCAGACAGTGATAATAGTCGTGGAACTTTGGTAATAATTTCTGTCTCTGCAGTTTTTTATTTGTGTATGACTCCTGGAACCTGACTGTCCTTAGAAAACATCAAAAATTTTATAACAGGATTAGCTCTGTAAGGCAAATGTGTAATGGATTTTTGGAAATCTAAATAAATTAAATGTTGTGACTTTCCAAACTGTAACATTAGCAGCTTTTTTTTGTCTATTTAATTTTTTTTCTTCTCTTGACTAGTTCAGTGGACATTTCTTCTTTAATGCTGCTTTCTAAAGTTAAAATGTAAGAGTTTTTAATGCTAAACTAAAATTATTTGGTAGTAAGAACGCCACATTTACTTCCCTTTGGAAGACACTTCAATCATTTTGCTTGCCAGTGTTCTTGGGGGTGTATAGCAAATATTTAACTGTTTTGATCAAGGGTTGCATTTAGCACATGATAATACAAGCTCTATTAAAAAAATGCTATGAATATTGTAAATGTAAGCATAAATTTAAAAGAGTACATTATGAATATAATACAATAGATCTGTGAAAAGAAAAGTGAATTCACTGTAGCGTCTTTTCCACGTATAGG
The DNA here is from genome assembly GCA_013400215.1 of Cisticola juncidis. NCBI lineage: Eukaryota > Metazoa > Chordata > Aves > Passeriformes > Cisticolidae > Cisticola > Cisticola juncidis. The sequence continues at coordinate 129,413 of VXBR01000802.1, forward strand.
CCATGATTCCCACTGAGAGTGCCATGTGCATGTGTCCAGTTTTGGACTGCCCAGTACAAGTAGGGCTTTGGTATAACTGATAACCCTCAGCCAAGTGGGGGTTAGTGCAGTCAGGGACCTGAAAAATGCAGTGCTTGAGGAGAGCCTTGGCCAGCTTTAAAAGTGTAAGGGAGGACACACTTCTGTTTTCAGCTCCCTAACAGGACAGTCTAGAGAACACAGAGATAGGCTCTCCCCAGAAATACTCAGTGTGGAAAAAAGGCAGTGGAGGCAGAAAATTCTGATTTGATTTTTTAAAAAGTATTTTCAGTATGAGGGGGACAAGAGTAGAGTAACACTTTTCACAGACGTGATGGTGGTGATGAGTTGAACTCTTGAGGGTTCAGTTTCCTGGATGCATCCCAGAGCAGCCTTATCTAAGTGGCCTTGCTTGGAACATGAGTTTGGACTAAATGACTCCTGGAGGCCCTTCCAGACTCTGTGATTCTGTGATCCATATATTTGATAAGTTCAATGATGTAATGAACCAGTAATTTTATAAAACTTTGCTTGAAGCCAGAATAAAAGGAATTAACCCAATTGGTGTTTTATGTGTTAAGGGTGTGTTATGTACACTGTTTTAAGTAGGCCATAGAATCAGAGTTACTTATAAATCAAAGGAGATTTTATCCATGGATACCAACATTTACTGAAAAGAGCAGCGGAAACATCAGGGATTCTCCCGGGCACTCCAAACATCGTGTCTTTCCCATCATGTGTAGAAAGAGTGATGCATATCTGGGCACTTAAAACCTGCATTGAAACACACATTTTGGAAAACCTCGGTCAAAGATTGCTGTTCATTTATTAAATGAGTTTCCTGGCACTCCCATCTTTCTTCTGTAAAAAGCTGTTTCCTGAATGTAAAATGCTGTCTTTGATATGATGTGATGATTTAGTTCTGTTGACTGAAAAATATCAGACTTCCCTTCTTTAGAATTTCACAACTATTAAATGTTCAAAATATCCTTTTATGAACCACCCATGTAATGGCATTAGTTATCTATGTAGTGATGGATGGATGTGGAAGCCCATATTGTAAATATTCTTGTGAAATTTCATTTTGAGAAAAGTATTTGTAGAATGCTCAACATAAGAATACCATTATTTAAAAAAAGATAAATGCACAAAAGCAGCAATCTTTGATATCGGTAAAACTGCATCCTAAATGTGCTTTGCAATAGCCCAATTTTAAATCTTTCAATATTTTTGCATTTCATTTCAAATATAAAATATACACTGGAAACTAAACAGATTTTATGGCCCAATTCCATTATTTAAATCACTCTGTGCTCTGATGCTGAAAGCTGCAATTCTGTCTGGAATCAAATTGTAAGGATGAGTTATAATTCCCTAATGGAAACACTGACTAATCTCAGAGTATATAGATGCTAATGGTGCCATGTAATGCATTAGCAAACATGTTACTGATAAATAGGAATGAAATACGATTGGGCAGTCTCAAGGATCATCTCAGAAAAGATCTCAATTATAAAGTGTTGCAGAAGGAACTAATTAGGTTTTTCTCTCACAAAAGGCTCTGAGCCATGTGCAAGGGAAGAGGAAAAGGACTCTCAGCTTTTTTCTTTTAAAGAGACAGCTAAACAAGGTCTCTGCATCAAAGTTCAGAAATCCCTATGATGCCAATGGAATAGGAGGAATCCTCAGCCTCTGAAATTGCCAGTGTTTTGCTGGCTGAAGGCAGCATTTATCTCACACCTCTGAATCTCAGCCAGGCAGCAAAGCTCAGAAGGGTTGCTGGTCCCCCTGGCTGCTTCAGGTGGCACCCTCAGAATGGCTCTGACACTCACAGGGACACATCTGTCCATCAGACTCTCCTCCTGTGCACTCTCCAAAGGCAGACTCCCCTTCCTGTGCTGTCCTGCAAGTAAAAATGCAAATAGTCATTGTAGCTCTCCCTGAAAAATGCAATTATAATGACAGCTCCCATGCTACCTACGCACACAAATGGCATCAGTGTGGCTGCTGATGCACAATGAAATAGTGGTGGAGCTGGAAAAAAATTTCTTCCTCACATCACATGTCTCTTCATAGGACACACAACATTATGGGCAAAGCACAGTGGCTTGCCATGGGTGTAGACTTATGATGCTTAACTTTCCACTTAAGAACAGATTTAAAAAATTATTACTTTGTTTTTTAAGATTATGAAATATGAACACATTTTATACTTGCACGAGTGGCTTTTGGGAAATTATCTGCTTAAAAGTGAAATGTTATTACAATTAAAATTGTAATTTCATGTATCAGATTTTTAATTATTTCTGATTTAAACATTGTTAACTTTAGAATAAGAAACAGTAGCCAGTATTTATTGCAGGTTAGAAAAAAAAACCTGTTCTTGGAAAGAGCTATAAACTATATTGGCTTTAAAAGAAAAAAAAAAAAAAAGAAAGAGTTCTAAACTGAGATATTTATATAAAGTCTGAGAAATAGATGAGTGCTTTCTACAGCAGGGTTGGGCTGCCACCCCAGCCAGGTTAAGAGCTGTATCCCACTTCAAGTCTTGCCTGTGGATGGGCTGGATTCCATGTGGCTGTGCAGGCAGCCTTGGAGTAGCCAGCTGTGGGGAATTCTACCAAGAGCAAAGTTTTGTAGTCCCAGTATGCTCTGGCACTGATAAAAGCTGTGAAACACAAAATTATATCATTTCACTAAGGTGCTACATGATCCTGGCTGATTAGTATTTGAGAGATAATTCTTTCATTTTCAGATTGACTTTGATACCTGTATCCTCAGAAGTAAGAGCTCTCCTATTTCCTTGTCAGTGCCAGTCTCCTGGTTTTACAAACCCAGCATTTTTCCTAATCCTTTCCAAAATCCTCAAACTTTTTTAAAGCTTGTAGTCAAGAGAGAGTTTTGCAAGAGAGTAAACTTTCCTGTTGAGAGCAGATTCCTTTCGAAATCACAAATTTACAGCAAAACTGACCCAGAAGTGACTTCGTGAAGTTAATGCCAAGCAGATTCACTGTTCTTGTTTTGCATTATGTATATGGTATGTGGCTAGTGACATTTACAGGAAGTTTTGGGGTCTTCCTGTGTACAAACCAGATTCACCTCTAGCCAAAGATTTTCAATTTGGCTTGAAGATAAAACACTGAGTCTGAAAATCTGTTGTAGTTTTCTTCTTGTGCTAAGTCCAGTGATGAATCTTGCAAAGAGTTCCTGTGAGCATCCAGATTTCCAGTTGTTCTTCCAGTGTGGAGCTGGAGAATTAATATGAACAGGAGAGAGAATTTAGTTTTTTAAATTTATGGTTTTTTCTTCTGAATCTTTGTATGTAAGAACATTTCATGAATCCCTCCCTGGAAATCTGATAGTTGGCTTCCTTCAAGCAAATATATAATTAATATACACCTATGTAAGGTATAAATAGTGCCACATATCCTCATGGAGCATTGATCTGCACATTGCTAACCCCCACATGCCAGTGGTTTTACTTCCCTGTGCTTGGTATGGACACTATTATAATAAATCCACATAATTTGTGGCTTCTTTTTTCTATATAAAACTAATCAGCTCTATTTGAAAGTTCAGGTGTGGTGTTCCTACCACTGAACCTGTTTCAATCTTCTTTGAAATGTGATGTTCTGGAATGGAGAAGGCAAATGGAACCCAGTGATAGGTAGAACCATAAGGACGCTTTGCAGCCTCGAGAAAAAGACTGGAAAACTGTCAGTGCAGGCAGGGGAATTGCAGCTTCCTAATCTCCAAAGCCACCCTTGATCTTGGTGCAGCCTACAGTTTGGCTTGTATTGCCTTGCTTACTTTATTCTTACTCTTTTTTTCTGCACTTTGTCTTTTCCAGCAGCAGGAGCATAAATCTGTAGTAATATTGAAGTCTTAGCTAAGTAACAGTAGGAGTTCTAGTTTTGACTTTCCTTGACTTTTCTGAGCACTGTCTGGTGGAGAAGAAGAAAAAAGACACATTTCACTCCTCAGATGCTAAAGATAGTCAAAATAGGAAGAAAAAAAACATATCAGGGACTTGCAGAAAAGACATACCTGTTTAGCTGCATCAGTTCTGATGACTAGATACAAGAACATGAAAGACAAAGAAATTTAAGCTATGTGAGTAAATTATAAATTTGAAGATTTTTCAAAATTGGCATTGGTAAGGCTTTAAAAGGCAGTTCTGGATTCACCAGGGAGTTCACTGATCAAGAAAGGCGTGTTGGGAAGATTGCTGGTTTTTGAGATGAAATGTTAATAAGAGCCTGAACAGCAGAGCCTGTGTGTGGGAGCAGGTAAGAGGCAGCTGTGGTGGTAACGAGGGCTGACAGCAGAAGGATCAGTCTGGGGCATTCCAAAAGAGAAAGGGCAAAGACAAGAAAGAAGAGAATCAGTGTGAGGCACAAGAAGACAGCAAAATCTGAGCCCTTTCCCACGCCTGCTTCAGCAGCATGACAAGAGCAGGAGGAGAATTGGATCTCGGGCTGCCATGGTGCCATGATGTCAATAACTGAAAGGACAGCTTGTCAGAGGTGATAGGACAAATTCTATCATTTTACAAAGGGAGGGAGGGCTGGGGAAGACGGATGTGAAAAGTGTCTGACAGGGTGAAAAGAGAAAGCTGGTGAAGCTGAATTGAAATAGGTGATGAGCAAAAAGAAATAATTGAAGAGTGAAAGAGATTTGGAGCAAAAAAGTTATGGTGCCCTGAATGGATGGAAATTTTGGAAGTAATTTTTAAAAGGGATGTAAAAGTGAGGTCAGAATACCTGACCTCCCAGGGTCGCTGTAGAAAATGAAGGCTCTTAGTAAGACGGAAAGGGCAGAGTTCTGCAAAGGGTGAGAGGAGCCAGAAGACATGAAATGGTACAGAAGAATGGAGGGGAACCAAGAGGAAAGGCTGGGCACTGAGGGGGTCTGAAGCTGGACTCCAAGCTGGACCCAAAGGTCCTGCAGTGGTGAGAGGTGGAGAGCTGGGAGCACAGGGCAGGAGGGGAAAGGCAGCAGTGGTTTTGCACGTTATTTGCTTGGGACCAGACAGGCACTTGACTGCAACTTGAATAAGGCTCTAGAGATCTATTTTCAAAAAAAAAAAAAAAAATCCTTAGGGTGTATTTATAGACCAGAAATGGAGTACAATTGGTGTTAATTAGACCTGCTGAAGGCAGTAGTCTTCCTCTGAGCTGTGTTATGTGTTTCCAAATTATTTCCACAGAAGTTTCTTTCTCCCCTCTGATACCGGTTTTGCGTTGTATTCCTGACTCCTGGCACGCAGTCATTATCCCAGATAGACAGAAATTAGTTTTAAAATGTGAGTTGCTCTATGCATAGAATATCTTCAGCTAATAAACGCTGTCTTGAATTTCTTCCATTTTATTTCTTTCTTCAGTTCATTTTAAGTGTCACTTCTTCAATACATCTTGACATTTAATACGAAGCATTTCATCTACTAGAAATACATCCGAGTTTTCAGCTCAAGAGTCCAATTAAGAAAATGCTCCCATGTGCATGCGTTTTCCTTTATTGAACTTCAAGTTCCCTGCAATGTCAGTTACTGTGCAAGTTTAAAATCGAGGCTTTTGCAAAAAAAAGTATTTCTAATCTAAAATATCACCTTGCCTCCTCACAGTGCTTCCCACCTTCAAAAAAATGAGATGCAGTAAGCTGTCTTTCAGTTACTATATTGTTCAACTTTTGCTTAGGACCTTTTTCCTGGAATTGTTTGCATATGCATCATAAATGTCTGCGTGTTGATGAAAGTGTTGATATCCTTCTGCTTTAATGTTTAAGAACTTAAATAGGGTAATGGCAATTAAAAATGTAATACTGCCTAATGTATTTGTAAAAAAAAAATCTCCTTTGTTGTTTGTTATTTTGTTGTTTGAAGTTGATACTTGTGTAAGTGACAGGTGCTGAGCAGTAATGAACGAAGATCAGCCTATCTCCTCAGGATGCTGTAACACAAATTAAGCAAGAAAGAAGTCTGTGTTGTGCAAACACAAGAGCAAACACACTGTTGTTTTCTCTGAAAATGTTCAGGCCATTTCTCAGGAGCTGGTGGGTCTCATTTGTAGGGCTGTGCTTTTTGTGCTATTTTATGGAGCGTTACATTATCTAGAATACTGTGCTTTAAACTGCAAAGTGTGTGTGTGACTTTTTAAGGATGGATGAACACAAAAAGTTTTCAGTAGAGGAATCTTTGTTTCCAGAGGCATAAGCCTGCAGCCTTGTCGACATGCCTTTGATACTGTGACCAGTGTGAGAGGGAGACAGTTTATGGAAGGATGGGTTTGCACTTGGGAAGGGAGAAAAGGATGGTGATTAGTTTATATGCAGCACAACATTTTTCTGAAGCTTTGATTTTGAAAAACATTCTTCAAAGTTTAGTTTTCTTCTCCACCTTGTTTGGCTGGTGACATCTTTTCTGCAGAAACCCTCATCCCCAACAGTTCCACAAGTGGAAAAACTGCATCCATGATACATAAGGTCTGGGATTAGGAGCCTTCATCCTGAGGTGATTTAAGGGGATTAATACCAGGATTTAGGATGTAGCAGTTAGAAGAGGGCATGAACAGAAGAAAAGAGACAGGCCAGCTCTGAAGCCCTTCTTTAGAAATAAAGACTGTATTTACTGTAAAAGTTTCAACTATATTTAGTTGAATTCAACTTTAAATCCGTATTGACTGCTGTTCATAAACGTAAGAAGTTTCAAGCCCATGGCTGTTTGAGACTTTGGGCATGTAGTAGGGCCAGGGATAACAGAGCTATTGTCTGGCTCTCCATTTCCCTGAAGAGCTCCAACCCACTGATGTAGATGGATTTTCAGGAGGGGTCACCCTCTCTGAGGCTTTAGTGCACTGCAGTGGCACTGGGCTTTGCACTGCTCAGCCCTGTGATGCCAGGCTGGAGCTCTCTTACACACAGGCAGAGAAATGACATGACTGTGAGCAGCTCCCATTTGGTCAGGGCAGCCTTTGCCTCACTCACAGCTCCAGCCTCAGCAGCAATTTATTGCAGTCAACTTCTGTGGGCACTGCAGCTATCTTTAACCAATTATAATTTTCCTCACATATTTAACTGCATTATGCCCACGTAATTTCTTAAATCATTTTTCACCCATTTTATTAAAGGCTGAAAGTTAAACATCATATACTAAATGGCCATAAAATAAAACCATTGAACTTATGTGGAAGGTTTAAAATTACTTTATTGAACTTCTGCTAGTCCCTATCTATTTGGTCATACGTTGATGTGGAATTCACCATACTCACCTAGTTATATCTTTCACTGTAGACTTACTGATTTGTACCTCAAAAACCAGAGTATTCAGTATGATATAAATCTGTAATAATATAGTTAAGAAAATTATATCCAGTAAAACTTTCTAATTCATTCTTATTCAGAGCACAGTTTGGTGACCAGCCATTTAGATCTGTATGTGTTCTATTAATTAAAATTATAATCCCTCCTAACACTGCATCGTTCAGGTGAGGTATATAAATTGGAGACAGTTCCAAGCAAGCCTACATTTCCAAAGAGAGGCCATGGTAATTTTATAATACCTTTGGCATTTGGAAGCCTTTCTAGTGGTTGCCAGCTGCTCAGGGCTTTCAGCAATTTGGTTTAAGGCAGACAACTTCATGGTACCAAAATTTCAGGGCATGTTTAAACAGTCTGAAAATTGCAGTGATGGAGATAACAGAACAGTGTGGAGACCACTTAAGCTATTCAAATGCAGACAGGAATGAGTGCCAAATGAATTGGAATGGAATTTGATTTTACTTATTACTCTGTGAGTGATAATGGAGCTGAATAACAAGCAGACTGCTTCCATGGGCCAGCTCCATTTCGTGTACCTGTGCTGGTGATGTTTTCACATGCAGCAGCCCCTCTGCTGCCAGCCTGTGATTGCAAGGACACTTTGATGTTCCTCTGCAGCTCCGGGTCTGTGCTTTCCTCCCTGCTGGGCCACTTCATGGAAAGCTTCTGCTCGGGAATGGTGTGACTAGCTGTTCCAGACAGAATGATTAATCTGTCTTGCAGGATCCCTGCCTGTAGCACGCTCCCTGTTTTATTTTTCAGAAGGGAAAATGTCTGATCTGACACATTGGCTGCTTCGTGCGTCTGTGCTCCGTTGCTTCCCCACCGGTTCTTGCCTGCGTTTGGTGTTCCGTGAAGGTCTAGGGAAGCTCGGGGGCTCTGCTCTCTCTGGCAAGCTGGAGCATTTCCATCCACATACAGTATCTTGAATTTCCATTAGAGTGGGACACCACTTCAGTTTCTGATTATCTGTTTGCTTACAAGTCTGGCTGCTCGGGCTGCAGACAGAGATGTCTTTTACTGCCATTTGTGTGGAGCTGTGAGAACAGTGCATTTGAAGGGAGGGAAATAAAAGTGATATAAGTGTAAGTGAAGTCTATTGTACACTTGGGAGCCTTAGCTGATGCCTGTGAAAACAAAAAATAAGAAAGCAGGTGACCAAGCCATCTCTCCTCCATGCAAAGAAACCAGAGAGAGGAGGTGGGGTTTCTCAGGAAGGCAGCTGGGTGAGGCTTTAGAGCAAGCAGTCAAACTTGATTTTTCCCAGCCTACAGTGATCAGGGTCTTTCCAAAGACTGTGAATAAGGCTGTAGAGATGTGGTGTTTGAGGTTTTTCCTTGCTTCTATGTGTCAAAACTTCATCAGGCCCTTTTTTCCTCTAATTCCACACAGCTATTTATTTGCAAATTTGTAGCTGTACCAAATGAGTCTTACTGGAAGTTGGAAATATCACAGCGTCATGGGTAATGTGTACCCTGAGCCTCCTCTGTTACTGCTGCTAAGTAAGATGAAAGTCAAGGAGAACTTCTCAACATCAGGTGCCACAATGTTTGTGTTGGTACCAAGAGAGTGTTGTCAGGTTTGTACACTGTCAAACATCCTGATGTATTGATTACCCTTTACAAAACATGGGAGCACTGAGAGAAGATTGCTGATATTTCCCCTGGCATGCAAAACAAAATGGCTGACAGTAATTTGCCATTGACAATGTATAATGTAACTCCTTAAATATCTAAATGGGGAAAAAAAATAATACCCCCAAAACCAGATGAAAAAGATCTATAAGAAAAAATGCATGCACAATCCTAACTTGACAACAATTGAGGGGTTGATAGTGTCTTGATTCTCATCCCTGCAGCTGTTTCTTTCTCTTCAGCAATACACTGAGTAGTGGGTATCAACTGACAAAATAAATGATGCTGACTTGTGATTAATTTGAATCAGATTTGCATTTGAAAGACACCACAATCTTGTGGAAAAACTGGATGAAAGACTCAAGATCTTAATAGGCTTAAACTTAAAATAGAAGAAGAAAGTAAATTTGTAAGTACTGGAATTTGACATTATAAAAAGGCATCAATAAACTCCATTGTATGTAAGAAGAGAGATGGAAATATTCAGTAGTACTGTATAAATTACTTTTCCTGTGAGTTTCTTAGTACCTATCCTTTCCATTCTTTTAAACTGACTTTCAGTGAATTATCAAAATGAAAGAATTGTCCTCAATTTCTTCAGGATTCTGCTGTTGGTTTCTGTGGCTGAGGACTGTAGTGCATGATTTACCATTCCAGTTTTAAAATAAACAGCAAACCTCACTGTTTTCATTTTTGTCTCTTTAGAATTTTGTATCGGTTTAAATAGTCCAAATCCATCTCTAATCTTGTAGAAATTGTTTCTAAAGCAAACTTTTTGCCTTGAAGCTTCTCTCCATTCTTTTCATTCAAACAATTTATTTACTTTGACCTAATGTACCTCTCATTTCTGCAAGATTCCGCTCTTGATGCTTCAAAGAGTGGACTCTGAAGTAAATCTGTAAGAAAATAATTGGGTTTGGAGTTTCATTTTTTCTAAATACATGAAGTTGAAATATATTTCTGCCTAGGCATTGCCTTTTCACTAACACTGTGCCATGCAGTAATTTCTCTCTGACTGGTGCATACTGGCCTGAGCATAAATTTAATTCACATTGTGATGTTTAGGCTTGTAGTCTGAAAGCTGAACTTTCTGTAATTGCAGATATATTGTATTAAAAAGAAGAGGCCAAATTATGTCCTCATTCACACTTAGGAGATCTGTGAGATGTCAGATGACTTGAAGTACGTAACTTGTGAAAGAACTGACACTTAATGGAAGACAAAGGATAAATTAAAAATTGCTTTTCAGTTCTTAATGGAGCTACCAGACATGAAGGAAATTGTGTTACAAAAAATACCTCTGGTAGAGCCACCTGGTGATACCATTAATGTTCAAGTTAAGGATCCCTCCCTCCCAAGGAAGATGGAAAAAAAATAAATAAAGGAAAAGCCCTGCCACGTTTAGGTTGGTGTTCAAGACTCACCTTTCCTGCAAAGCTTTCCCCAGTAAGTGGAGCAGAAGAATGACCCTGCAGGGCGCTCAGGGCTGCAGACAGGCAGCCAAACCACAGAGCAAGGCAGAGGTGGGATTGTCCCTCTTGGAAGGTTTCACAGTTGTGTGTATCAGGCTGTAAGAGCAACTGCATTCAACAGTAAGGGATGGGAGATTGATAATGAAATGGTGAAAGGGATTGCAAGAGTGTGCAGACATTTAACATCACTGTCATTATGTGTGAAAATTATTGCCTTTATCTTCCGAGCAGTGACTTAAGAGCTGCTTTCCATCCATAAGCTCCAACCTCCAAGCATTTACAATATAAGACATCTTACATGACAAATATAGGTAAATAACTGCTTTGGTTTTGTCCGTAATGTTTGAAAATCCTAATATACTGAATTCAAAGTGCATTGTTGTTTGACAGTAAACAGTCCAATTAATCCATACTTCCCATGTAGAGCGCTGTATATGATTTTCTTTTCAGAAACTGAAAAATTTTCAATCACTGGATGCATAGCTTTATTTTTTTGTACTTTCTCTGTGTTGTGTGGTTTGAAACCTACATGGTTCTTGCAGGGGTTTTTTGTGTTCTATGAAAAGTGTATAACTAAGAGACATATATGGCTGTTATGGTTAAATGGGCTTTTTTGGCTAAGTACAGGTTTGCTGTTGGAAATAACTAGAAGGAAGGTGTGTGTCTTCAGCGTTATCCTCTTTTCTATTGCTGTTGTGAAGTTGCATCAAAGAGTTGACCTTTATACTTTTATCTGATGTGCATTTGGGAAAAAGCCATCTCTCATGCTGCTGTAAAATAGCAAAGCTCCTGATCCTGGGAGATGCACAAAGGGAAATGCTGGAATCTCCTCTTGAGCCCCATCCATCCCCCATGCTTTCCAGTGGATGTCATCACCAGTCCAAAACAACGTGCCACGAATCCAGCGGTGCTGGGGCTCAGCTTTTGATGCCCTGCTTTCTGGGAATGTGCTCAGTAAACTGCCAGCCTGGATCAAATGCCTCCCAGAGCCCCTGCACTGCTCCAGCAGGACTCCAGAGGAACTTTCACCACCCCAAAAACAGGAGTGAAATTGGTGTTAGTGATACACTCAGAGAGAATCCCTCCATGGAAAATGACATTAATGAACAGCAAATGCCAGAGTGAGGGGTGCATTCAGAGCTGTGCCCACACATGGCCATTCCCACCCTTCTGCTGCTTGCCAGGAGAATTTAGACTGGGTCAAGGAGATTTTCTAAAAATCCCTCTTCTGTCCAGGGCTGCACCATGGCATTCTGAGTCATTGCAAGGCAGCGGGCTCTGTGCTGTCTGACTTTGCTCATGATAGGTGCTGCAAGGCCTACACACATTTTATCTCATCTCTAGGATGTAAAGAGACACAGACCTTTTACTGGCCATCTGGCAGGGAGAATAATTTCCTTCCTTCATGTCTGCAAAAATGGTGGTTTATTTTAGTTTTGTCTCTGAAGTTATGAGCATGGTAATGCCTTGCCTTTATTTTTTCTCTGATTCTGAATGAAAGTATATCTTCTCGTCTTCAGAAAGGGTTTTATTTTAAAATTTTAACTTAAATTCTGCCATTCCTTCCTTTGAAGTCTTTATGCTCTTGAGTAGCTCAGACCTTTCTTGTTTAGCCTTTTTCCATCTGGTAGATTTTTATAATTCACTGAAGATTTTTATAGCTGTTTGATGAATTTAGTGCATTCTCGAACTTGTGTGGCAGAACACATTCCTCAGAATGTACCTTTTGAAGTGTTCCATATGATCCAGTTTAGCATCTCTGTCTTCCTTTACTTACATCTTTTCCTTTAAGCTAGCCATAGATTTTATTATCCACACACAGTTATAAAGGTCTTTTTCTCCAGCACTGTGTTCTTTTTCCTCTCTATGGAAGTTCTGAGATGGGCTAAAATGAGAGCCCCTCGTTGAATTAACGTTTCACGTATAGTTTAGCCAAAATTATTGTCACATCAGTTAAACCTCTCGTAGGAAATGTCTTTTTAGAGTGAAACATGATCAAAAGGCTCTGCTGCAGGCAAGGAGCTGCTCCTGTAGTTCCTACCCTGGACTTATTTGTAGATTTAGAAGAAGATGAAAATGACAACTATCAACTAAGCAGCAGGCAATTTCCTTTCTGTTTGGGTATAGGCTTGCTGAACAATGAGAACCACCTCTGAAACACACAGTAATGGCAGTTTCCCTCTGTCCTTGAAGCAATAAAGCTTCTAATAAAGTGAAACAAGCATCCACAGATGGTAATTTTTTTTTCTTCCCATTAAAGTATTTAGGATCTTGTATTAATAACTTTCCATTTCTCATACTGTTTCATGCACTGACACCCAGGTGCACTCTATTTCCTTCCCTGAAAGCTATCTCAAAGGTGTAGTCATAGCTGTCATTTCAGATATAAATTTTCTCTGCAGAGAGACACAGAACTTTTCCGCCTGGCTTCAAAATTTCCCAGCAGGGAGGGGCTTTCTTGCAGCAGCCATGAGCTGTTATTCAACAGCAAGGGGATTTCTGAGTGTGGCACCCTGCTGAATAAAGGTGTTTCTGTGCTCAGCACACTTGTCATCAATCATTTTCACAATCTACAGATTATTTTTTTTATACTCTGCTTCTTCCTTGCTACTTGAGCAAAGCAGTCTTTAGCAGAAAGAAAATGACTGAATTCTGCTCTTTGTGCCTTACCAGAAACTTTTACTGTGACTAATGAGAATAAAACCAAACAGAAAGTTACAAAATCTACCCACAGAATGCCCAGCAATTCCTGAGGATATAAATGAGCCACACTTGAGGATATAAATGACTATTCTTTTCTCTTCAGCTCTATTTCAACAGTAATTTGACAGCTATATCCACTGATTAAGGTAGGATAGTTATATCTATAGACTATGAAATAAAATGAAAAGCATTTCTCAGGCACAGCAGTCTAGAGAAAATAAGCCACATGGAGTTCTTTATATTGGCAGAATATAGATACAGAAATGTTGAATTTAAAGCCTACTGACACCAAAGTCTGAGACTCTTTCAGCTTTACCTAATTCTCTGTGTTGGTGATACAGTCAGCTTCTGCACACCTTTAACTGTCCATTTTGTTGTTTTTTTTAATATACCGTACAATTCATTCCACCTAAATCTGCTGTACCTTTTTTCCACTGAGGACCAGAACACATTTAGACTTTTCAGGAGTCTTTCACTTAAATCTTAACATTTATATTTATTTTCTCCAGCCATCAGTGAAGGATGATGTTCAGCCCTATATTCACCTGATAGTTTCAAAGACAGTTTTGTTGTTTCTGATGCTCAAAATATCTTAAACTCATTTAACTTTTTATTTACATGTTATATAAATGTTAGATGCAGAGCCTTACCTTGCTGCTTTCAGCTAAGGAAAAAAATAAACCCTACATGCCTTTCATGATATTCTTGTTTAAATGCCCAGTCTGTTTTCAGATAAATCACCCTGTTGGAGTATTTTTTTATTTGTGTGATTTTCTTTTATATCAGCCTTAAGAAAACTGGAGGTATTTTCAGTATCAAAGGAGCTCTTCCTTCAGTGTCTGTCCTTGGATGTGGGACTCCCTTGCTGTGCTGTAAAACAAGCAGGTAGAGCCCTGTGAGTCTCCAGCCAAATGAGACACAGCAATGACTCCCAGATGATCAGGCAGTTGTCCCACACACTGCAGGCTTTACTCTTCATTTGGCAATTAAACAAATTGTTCATGTTATCTGTCGTAACTTGAGAAGCATATCAAATCAATATGTTCTCTTCTGTTAAATACATGGTCACTGAAAACAGCCCAGTTTAATACAGCACATTTCTACCACTCAGATCTTGTATTTTTAGAGTATTATTGGATGGATTAATTCCAGCTAATCACTTAAATATGCTATTGAACTGTTTCAAAGTCTGTTTATTCCTGCACCCATTAACAGAACCAGTGACTATCGTCAATTTACTAGCTAAGAGTTATACAGGAAAGATTAATTTAAAGATATTTGTTTATTCATCTTAATATGAAAGCAGGAAGCAATGTCAAATATGAACAGGTGGTATTTTTTAGTAAACATGTAGAAATTATTTCTCATTTATTTCAGAAAGAATTTTCCTGCACAGAAACAAGAAGTGACCATTTCAGGGCTTGGCCATAGTGTGACCATGTTTTTTACAGAAACAGCAGAGCTTCTGTATGACATCTCTTTCAAGCATACCTATGTCTAATACCTGTGTTTCTGTAGGACAAACATTCATCAAAAAGGAAGTAACTGAGAATTTAATTTCAAAATTTATAAGCCTAATTAAAACCACAAATCCCAGAAGAGAATGTAGTTGCTCTAGTCTCTGACTTTCCCTTGAAAATGAGTTGTAATGGGTTTCTTTTTATTACCACCGCATCAAAAACATCATTCAAAAAAAAATAGAAAAGCCCAACAACTCTAACTCAGGTAAAGAATTTTATAATGCTAGAAGTAGGTTTGCTGACCCAGAAAAAAAAAAAAAAAAGCTTTTGGTTTGCTACAATTAATTTTACCCCAAGAATTAGGAGTTAGATTCAAAGATTTTTCCTCCTGGGAGGTAGAAATGGGAATATATTTTTTTGTGTGTGTGTGTATTTTCATTTGGAGATACTTTACATGTTTTTAAGCCTGTCATGGACCCAGCTACCTTGGTGACCACCATGTTAATGTATGCAACTCAGAGATGCACTTTCTCCTACTTTGCAACAGGATCTTTTTTACTGTCATACCAATACCAAGAGCACTGTGCAGTTGTTTGGTTAGCCTCAAAAATCTGGTGAGACTGCATTCCTCCTATTTGAAAGGGGAAAGTTCTTGGATCTTCCTTCCTTCCTTGCTTCCCTCATAACAGAATCTGGCCATCCTGTAAGAAGTGACCATCTGAGGTAACTCACATGTGGAGTGGACAGGAACTGGGAAGTACAGTCCCTGTTTCTGTGGCTTGGCTTATGCAGATATAAGCTCTTTCCTTTAAAAGTGTTATCAATCACCAAACCCTTTTGTTATGCTTTTCTTTGGAGACAGGGCTTAAAGTAATTGTAATACTTAATGCTGCTGCTAACTATTGGAGCATGAGATCGACTAAATTTTAGAACCCTTGAAGTAATACATTAACTTAGTACATATTATTTCTTTTCAAGATGAGAGAAAAAAATTAGAAGCACAAAAAGAACCCGATCTCTGTCAGCTTTATCTGTTTGAAATTATCTACATCTAAAGAGAATTTCCTTGATTGTCTTTCTGTGCAGAAGCATTATGTGGCTCAGTTGGGTGAAATTTAACGACAAAGTAGTCCTGCTTAGAGGAGTTCTTGTGTTATGACAGCTGGGAAAAAGAGAAAACCAACCACTGATGAGGAAAATGAATTTATTGATTACTCAGTAGGGCAACAGGGAGAATATGTTTAAAATCAGATGACAGCAAGCAGTACAGGCTGCTAAACCAGACATGTTTTTATATCGCTCATTCAAAGGCCTAGAGAGATGCACTCAATGTTTATTCTCCTGATTTTATTTCTATCTGGAAGCATTCTCCTAATCAATTATTGATGGGGTTTTTCCATGTTTCATGTCTTCTTATAAACTGCCAGTAGTATCTTAATGATAAACAACTTGCTTTTAATACTCAATAAAAAGAGACACAACGTATGCACAGCTGTCATTGGAAAGAGGGTCAGAGGCAAGATTATCACACTGGACCCCTCTGTGCTCTACTTTATAAACCCATAAAATGAAAAAGGTTCTTCCTGTTCAAGAAGAACTTGAAGTCTAATGTTAATAGCAATAAGATTGTCTTCCCTTTGGACATGTTGTGTATGTGTTGGGGTTTTTTTTCCAGTGAGAAGGGCCAGCTATCCTGAAGTCTCTAACTCCTCTGGAAATAGGCTGATAAATAATTTATTTGGAACAATTCCTCTGTATTGCCTTTATATTTCCTCGTAGTGAAAAATTGTAGCTGTCTAAGATAATTTGAAAGCATTTGGATTGGCTGTAAAGTCCAGCTACCTGCTATTTGAGGGGCTGGGATGTAGGAGCTGAGTATTCTGGTATGTAAAAAGTGGGTATTCATGTCTTGACTCCAGGAAACACCACAGGCCAAACATTTGTTTGACTATCCATAAAGAGGATGTGAACAAACTGCCATTTTTTGTGCCAGAAGACCAAGATTTTTCCTTATTTCTAACAGATGTTACTTCTGTTCCTGTTGTCCTGATAAGCTGCAGGAAAATTATTTTTAAAGAACTGGTGGTTAAAGGGTATGAAGTATTTTAATAATCTAAAGAGGCAGTTTGATAGTGAACTAGTGCAAAGTTGCATAACTTGTCCCATAGACCTCGACATATTTCAAAGGCAACAAATCCATTAATTGATGCAATAAATGAGTCTGCTTCTAGAGGCATGGAGAGCACAGCATGTTGCTGTTAAGGATATTAATTCTGTTGTTCTATCTTTGGCAATTATTTTAAGAACAGACAGGTTTTTTTGTACGAGATTTAATACACTTGGACTCCAAGAGATAAAATACCTTACTGGAATTCTCATGCCCATTGCTGGCCTCCGTGGATCATTTGTTCTTTTGTGTCTTTGAAGTAGTATGTTAATTATAGTAGCAAAAGAATATAGAGGTTTAAAATTGACTAACCCAGAGATGTAACACTCAAAAATTATATCTCCTCTGTAATAACTTACTTTTGAATAAAATTCATCATAGTAGGTGTTACAAGATGCCTTCAAATTTTGTATTTGAGAGATGATAATTGCTTGTGGCACAGGTGAAAAATAAAAAAAGAAGGTAAAAGAAAAAAATCCTCTTCCTGAGATAAATTGGTAGAGCTGGAAACATTTAAGAGAAGAAGAGGGAAATGAAAGCACAAAGTTATTGAATGAGTACCTAAACTTAAAAAACAAACAAACAAACAAAACCCACAAAAAAACTACAAAACAAAACAAAACAAAACAAAAAAACCCCACTGCAAACTAAAAGAAACTCTGCATATCTAAAGCATGAGAATATTTGTGAAAGCAAAGTGTTGCCCTAGGCCAATGGCCAAGCATGACACAGAGGCAGACCAGAGATGTGATGGTTTCAAATGTTTTCATCAGGAAGAGGAGAAAAGTGAAATTCCTAAGCACTCTGTGTGCTCAAAATGAGATTTGGCTTATGGAACAGAGGGAAGTCATGTCTGTAAAATACAAAAAGGAGAAAGTATGGAGAGTCTGCAGTAGAAACAATTATCCCACTGGGAGAAAGATAAGTGTGTGCATAGTCATTAGGTGTCACTTCCACAGAGAACTCTCATCTGTTACCTCTGGGTAGAATGAGCATCCATGTAGACAGCTGATAAGATTTATTTCACTTTCTATTTCAACAAATAGGGGAGAAAGTTACATTTTCTTTCTGTCTGAAGTATTACATTAGGTTCTTAACATTTGTTTTCTTTGTTGATTTTGATGAATGCCTCACATTGCAAGAGGCTGCAAATGCTCCTGTTTGAGATCCAGCTTATCAAAACCATCAGTCAGAGGAGTTGTTTCTCAAGAGAGTTAGGTAAACAGGCCTCTGTCATCTTACTTCTAAGACCACACAGTAGGGCATAAAAAGTTTTCCTTGTGAGCTTCTCATTGGATTTCACTTTCATTGAGAATTAAGTGGAGAATTAAGAGAACCAAGCTGCAAGCATCCTCTGCTTGCAGCTTGGAGGAGACTGTGTGCTGGGAACGGCTGTTTCACACTGGGTGTTGAAGGGGCACCTTCAAGCTATAAAAGTGCTTTCTTCCAAAGAAATTATGCATAATTCTTTTTGTAATTCAGGTGGCTGGCTTTAAGTACTGGTGCTTATCAGTGTTCCTTTTATTAAGCAATTGAGTTATATATGTAAACTTGTCATATTGTTAATTCATGTTGGTTTTGCCCTTCCTGCAGATGAATCTCTTTGTACTAATACCAGCATACCCTTTGGGTATCTTCTGCTCATCTCTTGGCACTAAAATTAAAACAACAAACTCGTTTGGAAAAGGTATTACCTTTTGGCAGTGTGGTAAAGAAGGGGTTAATAATTTTATTTAGGTTGGGTGAGATACTGTGATTGACAGGTGAGGTGAGGTGAGCTTCCTAAAGGGACACATTAATCCACCTGAAAGAGGCTGCCTGGCTGGAACTGCAGTCTGGAATTAAAAACTCCAGAACAAAACACGCTTTTCCTCTCAATGGTAATGAACCCTGAGCCATGCAGTGTCCCAGGGGTGTGATTATCTCAGAAAAACTGTTTCCCCAGTTACGTCTTGTTGCATAAATAATCATCTCTTTGATGCCAAGGATAACTATGGGAATGACGTAAGATAAATATGTTCTCCAGCACTCTGACTTGCAAGGGAATAAACAATTTGTTGATATTCAAAGTTCTTAAACCACTTCCTCTGGTTTCTAAGAAGCTTTAAGCATTCTAGCCATACAAAAGAATCTGAATTTCATGAAGAAGAAATCAGGTCTCTTTCATAGTTTTATTGCTTTTTTTTTTTTTTTTTTTTTTTTTTTTTTTTTTTTTTTTTCCCTAAATCCACCCAGTCAAAACACTGGTTGTTACTGCCAACACATAGCACCAAAGCTTTACTTCAGTTATCATTTTAGTGGAAGAAAGTATTGTCCTGAGCATGTTAGAGCCAAACCTGTCAAAAACATCAGTTCCATCAGTGTGGTTCAGCAATAAGGTATGTTCCTTGTGTGGAAATGGGTATGGGGAGAAGATACAGAGGGTGAGTGCACCCATCAGAACAGTGCTCCAAGGAGCCATTGAGCAGCAGTCTGTGGATGCATGACCCTGTTAGGCACTGACCAGCTGCCTCAGCCACTCACAACTCTGCTGCTGCTGCAGGGTACAAGCTGCAAAACGCAAAGGGCCCCACTTGTTTCAAGCTGTTTTACTGTCGTGGCTCAGTTTTGTTTGTTCCAAAACAACTCAGCTTAGGATTGAGACCTCAGTGACTGCAGTACTCTGTTTGCTGTGGTGGGGACAATCCCTTAATGAGATCCAAGATCTGACTAAGCCTCCTGCTGTCCCACCTCACTGAGATACATTTCAGCTCTTAGGAGCTTGGAGAGAAATTGCTCCAGTAGATCAGTTTTAGGTCTAGGGATCAAAAGTTAATGTGATGAGAAGAAATTTAAGAGTGAAAGGATGAAGCCTTTAAACAGTCTGTACTTTTTAATTTTATAAATTAATATTAATCCTCAAATCAATTACAGAGATGTTTGAGCTCATAATGAAATCATGTTCCGGCTACTGAGTCTCTCATCACCTCTCTGACTCCCTTAGTTGAGACCCTTGTTTAGAGTTTCAAGTATCTCTGTTCTGGGTTTCCAGGACTGTATAAATCCCAAATGAAAACTTGCTACAAATATCACAGCATCTCATTGTCTCTGAGCTGTAGAGGTTTTGGTTCTGGCATAAATGCAAAAGTGGAAGGCACTGTGGGCTGCCTTCCCAACTGTACCAATATCCAGGAGCACTTCCACAGGAGCTGCCCTGTGGTCTTCAGGCCAATTCTGTCCCTTAACACACCGTGGCCAACATGAATTATGCTAAAAGAAGCCAGTCTTTGCTACTTCTCACTTGCTGTATTCTCTTAGTGTCCTTTCTTCTTGCACCCCCATAATTGAGATAGTCTGTCTGTAATTTAATAGTGAAATAAAGCTGGTGCATCCCAGTAACACAAATAGCATTTACAGAGACCTTGAAATAAGCTATTGAAATGTATATCAGCAGCTTATTCTTAAGAAAATAAGGCATTTTGAGGAGAAAACTAAAAGGCTTCAAGATAAATGGTTGACAGTGACAGCTTTCTCAGTGTGTATTTTATCCAGTGAAAGTCTTGTGAACAATGTACTGATATGAGGAGAGTTAAAATATGGCATAAGTTTTAATTTAATATCTCTCCTTGTGGTATTACTGAGACCCATTCACATCTGTGATGCTGCAGCATTCATAGTTTTGCAGCTCCCAGGAAACACTGCTACTAGTATAATGTTAGTGATTGTTCCATTCTTGGAGTTCATCATCTTAAAGGTCTTTTCCAACCGAAATTCTTCAATTTGTTTTTCAAATGATAGCATACATAAGGTTTAAAAATAATATTTAAACTTGATTTTAAAATGGGGGGAAAAATGTTTTTCAAAAGAAAAGTTGTGGCCTGATTTGAATTGAAAAATTAAAATCAAAACAAAATCTTACAGTGTTGTCTATGTTGTGTAGGCAAACCTCTTCTAACTAGCAGGTGATAAGGCTGAAAAGGCTGAAAATTAAAGGGAGGATTAACAACAGACCATAGGACCAGGAGATCTCTAAATATATGAATTAGGTCAACAGGAGGCTAGAAAATTACCCAGGCTGAATAACAATAACAGGTTTGCTGAGATTTTGCAGAACATGGGAAGTTCTAGGTTAAGGAGCAGCTGAGTGGTTGTGGCAGGACAGCTGGAGTTCCAGTGATCCCAGGGACAGTGGAAGGAGTTTGGATGGATGGTGGTGCTTTGCAGAAGTCCAGTTCAACAGCAATGACCAAGAGACACTGGAAGGAGCCTTGGAAAGCTCTGCCCAGTGGAGAGGTGAGAGTAGCATAGAGCAGGGAGTCTGAGTGTTTGCAGAAAGTCAAGGGAGTCTTCTGCAGTGGTGGGGGAAGCAGATGGGGAGCCTGGAAGAGCAGATGGTGGCAGTGAGAGAGAGAGCAGAGCGAGTTCCAGGTCTGAAAATGCAGCCTCACACCACACATTATTGGATGTTATGGCTTCTTCATTTTTTTCTTCATGCCCAGTAAATGAAAAATCCATCTCCTGCTCTCCCCCATGAAGGAAAGCATGCCCTACACTGTAAGGATGCAGTGTGCAAAGTGCTGGGCTGTGTTCAGCTGGTGGGGAATCGCCTGTGGCCTTCCCATGCACTGCTTGGGATGAGCTGGAAGAGGGAACTGCAGTCATGAGAGCTGTGGTCAGGGGTACAAAACAGAAAGGACACCTCCAGTGCTGTCTCCAAAGTGTCAGAAAATAAAGCAACCAAATCCAGGCCTGGAAGTCTAAAGGGGGAAAGAAGCTGAGGAGGCCTTTCTGCATATGAGTCTATATAATTTTCAGTCCCAGTGTTCTTTATACATTGAAAAAGTATTTTTCATTCAGCTTTACAAATCAGCACTGCTATTTCAAAGACACATCAAAAGGTCTTAGAGTAATAATGTTCCTTACCCTAAATTCCTCCTTCTCATGACTGAAAGTAGATGTGGTGTGTTTTGGGGGAAATACTTGACATCCAGTTTAGGCCAGACCAGAAGCCCCCCATGTGTGTAAAGTGTCCTCCTCTCCTTATGAGATGCCAGCAAAACTCATAGTTTCTGTTGCTTTTCCCCTTCCCCACAATGCTCTGAGTCTCACATGCCTCATTGCGGTGGCTAAAAAATACCTGCATAATTCCTTCATGCTTTTGGAACAGTTCACAAGTGTGTTTAAAGGATCATCAAATAATACTGATAAATAGCAATAGGCTTATAGCATTTCTTGGAGGAGTTACTTTTTTCAGCACAAATTCACTGCATCACTTTCTACTTTATAGCACAGATAAATTCTGAGTATAAAAATTTCTGATAGATTCACCTTTTACCCTTTGAGAAATAGGATTTAAGCTACTTGGTCTTCCTTTACCAATGTTACCAATATTTGCCAAAGAGACATCCATTACAGAAGATTAAAGATACTGTAATGTATTTGAAGTCATTGTTTGTATCTTTGTCCAATAAAAATATGTATGTTTCTAAGCAAGCCAAATTTGTAAAAATGAGACAGTAGCCATTGTGTTCTTCATAAATATATTGTAATCAAGCACAGTCTGTTTTGGAGAAAACATCTCTTCCTCCAAAATGAGTACTTTGATTGCAAACAAATCTACCCTTAAGTATTTGCTTCATGGATCACATCAAAATACTAGCGCAAGAGGAGTCCCTGTTTTGGCAAATACATCAGCTCTTGATTTCAGGGAGCTGATCTGCACGTGTGTATCTTTTTGCAGCCTTTTGCACGCAGTTGTCTTGGTGGTGCCTCCTCAGAATTCTGTGTTCCTGCAATCTGTGTCCCTGCTCCACAGTCTGTACAGACCTTGTTTATGACGAGTGCTTGCTGTTGGTGTTCACAAGGACGGTGTTTCCCGGGTGCCAGTGGCAGAGTTACTATTTCAGGTGTGTGCAGCCTAATCTGTAAGACAAAGCAGTTGCTAAAATTAAAACCTTTGACGTGGAAGGCACTGGGGTATGAAGTGAAAGGGTTTGGAAAAAGCAGTAAAATCAACAACAAGTGAGGAAAGTTATTCTGACAGCAAGACATTTCATATGTCAGCAAACCAGAAGGAGAGGAAGGTGTAGCTGTGAGAAGCCAAGGGACCAGCAGGGTACCACATTTGGTATGTGAGATGACAGGGTTTAGCACTAGGGGTGGTGAGGAAAACGGTTGGACTTGGAGATACTGAACTGGAAGAATTGTCTGAATTTTCTAACAGCTTGTATGTTATGACAGAAATAAACTGTTGTAATCTTCCCCCCCCCCTACTATTGGAGTGGGCACATGTACATTTCATATGGTGTTTGCTGTCAATTCCATCTTCTCAGCTAACACCTTAGGATGCAAGCAATGATTTCTTCCCCATTTCAAATACTCATAGCTTGAATATCCTGCTTTTATTCTTGCCTTAGAGAGAAAGGTGAAAGAAAGCAAGCTAAACCTCAGTTCTTTGTTTCAAATTCTTCATATGAGTATGCGGGAAGCTATAGAGAGTGGGAGGCAGTGGAAGATAATAATTTATGGGGAAGAAATGAGACAATGTGAGCACACCTAGATATTTTTCTGCTGAGCAGGCTACCTGACAAACAGATGCATCACACAAACTAAAAACATTAAAAATGCAGCTCTGTCTACTTATAAATGAGTCTGTGGGCTTGGGGTTTTGGGGGTTTGTTTGTTTTCTTTTGTTTTGTTTTTTTTTTTTCATTGTTTGGGTTTTTTCCAAGTTTTTTTAGGAAGAATAAACATAATCTCAGATTTTTATATTAATTTTTTTCTGTTCATTTGATTTGCCTGCTAGAAATCTATTTCACTGAATTGTTTAGGAAACTTATTCAGAAATAATAACTCTTTCAAGAAAGCTGTGTATCTCATCCTTATGAAATATAATTCCTCAAGTGTATGACAGGGGTTTCTATCAGAAGATGCCTAACAACAAACATTTTCCAAAAACATCAAGGGAAGGATTGTGAGTGTCAATTTTCATTCCTTCTAAAGCTAAAGGGGTGGTTATTCTCTTGTTTAGGAAAACCTGCAGCAACTCTCCTTTGTGTGTAAGAAAAATGATGAGGTAATTTGTAAATGGCCAGTGATATAAGCAGGCTGTAGGGACATTACTGAATATTATCACATGCCTCTTCTGCACGTTTGAAGATGTGCTTCCTGCATATGCCCTTAGTAATTTCCTACCGTAACTCTGTTTCTTACCTATTGGCACCATTTTTTAAGTATAGCTATTAGGATTTAAACCATTCTAGCAATTTGGTTTATTGTAGCAATGCCAACAGCAGAGAAATATCTCCTTGTATCTAGCTAATCACTTGACCGCTGTTGGGTGCTGCTCTCCGTGTGAGGCTGTTGTAGATGAAAATTGGCACGAACACTCCAGCAGTTCTTTGGCAAGAACTCATTGGTGCTGATCTGTGGTAGTGAGGAATTAGGATAAATTGACATACTTGAAGAATAATTAGCTGCTCTAGCTGAAGCAGTGGCATTAAAAAAAAAAAAGTTAAACCAGTTCCATCTCTGTTGTTACAGGCTGTCATATTAATCCATAACATTTTTCAACATATGCCACTTGAGTTTGACCTTGAATAAATATTAGAGCAATTAAAATTTTACACACACAGAAAAATATTGAATCTGCATTTATACTAAGTACATTTAATAGAGGAGAAAATTAGGTTTCATTTGATGTCTGATAGTGAAATATTTATCAGAGCATACAACAGTCTTTAAAGATAGACAAATAAGCTTCCAGTTGTCAAAAAAGGGGAGAAAATGACAGAAAGCCTAATTTTCCATCTAACGTAAGTGCAATATTCTTGAAGGCTTTAAAAATTTATTTTCTTTCCTTGTGATTAGGATGATGTCTATGTAAGTTTGTAGTCATTTTCAGAGAAGAAAATTTTAAGGTTAAGGTAAGAGCCATTCATGTGTAAGAATAAAGTCTGGAGAACCCAGGTTCATTACTGAAGGAAATAGTCACTCTCTGAAGTGATATGAACTATAAGCCCTGTTCTCTCAGCTCCAGGGTCACATGGTAATTGGTACAGCCCATAGAGATAAAATTAGGAAAAAAATCTGCTTTTCAGCCTTGTTTAGGCCGAAGATGAGGTGTGTTTCCCACTGCTTGGAAAGTTTGGGTTTCATTATGCCCCTAAGGATTCTGAGAACAGGCTCTTCTCAAACTTCTCTCCTTCCATGCTGTGACCTGGCTGATGTCTGGCACAACAAGGCGCAGTGTAACAGTAGCATATGTTAGAAAATATCTACAATGTACTGTGTAATGTCAGGCATTTTGCGCTTGCTCATTTGGTTTCTCTTTTAACAGCATATGCCGTTTAGAAAAATCAAGGGCTGTGAAATTCAGGGTCCCTGCTTGGACAAGTTTAATTCACTGTTTCAAAGAACTGTAATCTGGTAGAAGCTGACTTTTTCTTCTAAGCATATCTTGTGGGTGGCAGAGATCAGAAATGAATTTTTCTGCCACATTCTCAAACAACAGACTTGGTACTTGGTTTGTCTCTGTTCCCGAACCCGCAGTTTGGTGCCTCGAGTGCTGCCATCTGCACGAGGTGGGTGCCCCTCCCTTGGCAGCTGTGCAGCCTGTCCTGTGCCTGCCAGCCCTGAGCCTGTCTCTCACCCAGCTGCCATGGCCTTGTGTCTCCTGTGGTGAGCTCTCTTCCATGTCCCCATTGCTGGTCACGGACACTCTTGTGCCAGGGAATCCCAAGCCCTGACACCAGTGGCTCTTGGGGAGTGACTGCCTGGCAGCCAGGGCCAGTCTGTCCCTCCTGCACTTTCCCCTGGCCCCTCAGACATCCCTGAGATTCTCCTCCAGGGAAAGGGAGGATGTGCATGCACAGAGGGTCACAGCCCCCAAATCCTGCTCCAGTCGCACCCACGGCTTCCTGAGCAGAATCAACCAGAATGGGGGTGGAGCAGGTCCCATGGAACCCCTGTGGTTCCTGTGGCTGTTTGAAAATTAACCCATCACTTTACACACCTGATGGAGGCTTTCTGGTGTTTGTTTTAAATCAGTAAGCTGATTTCCAGCTTTTTAAGGAATGAGAATTAGTGAAACAAGTGAAAAAGCAGGGTTTGGGCTGTAGGTTATGTCTTGGGAGACCTTGGACATGTCACTTGGGAGAAGACACTGAATTACAGCTCTGAAAACTTTCATTCCGCCATTGCCTGACAAGCAAGTGTCAGGGCTTTCATAGGCAGCTGATATTGATACAGCTTCTCAAATTTAGGAATTTAATATATTTTGTACTGGATATATCTGCTTGAGCCTAGATCTTTCCCTGGCTGAATACCTTGGCAAACACTCTTTGTATAAACCTGTCAGGTCCTGAGAGATTTGATCTGATGACTTTCAAAGCCACAATGGAATGGTCTGGTTTAAGCACTGTGTTGTACAGCTGGGACAAAGCTGGAAGCACAGATCCCCAGCTTCTGCCTTTGCTTTCCACATGAAACACTCACAGAATTATATTGAATAAAAAAACAAGATCCTCCCAAACATGAGACTAAATCATGAATTACAGGTTTGTATTTGTCTTTATGCCCTCTTTCACTGGTCAAAATGTTTTCTCTACAATTAAGTCCCTTCATTGGGGTGATGGAAATCAGTCCCCTCTTTTTCCCAGCTGCAGGCTATGATCTCCGAGTTAGCTGCTTGTGCAGAAAACCTGTACTTGCAGAAGAGGGGAGGGTTTGGCTCCCAAGCATAGTTTTCTGAGAGGAGTATAATCAGTCACCTCAATCTTGAAAACAGGAGTGGAGCAGCAGCTGTGAGTAACTACTTCCTCCAGGTTTTAGTTTCTCCCAAGAAAGTCCATCAGACTCCCAGGAGCAGCCATGGCATTAGCCACTGTCTGGCCAAGGAAAGTGCTGGGTTTCAATTTGTCTCTCCACAAGAAGCTCCCTGCCAGCAGTGCTGTTCTGAAATGCCAGCAGTCCCATACTCTGGCATATCCAAGCATCTCAGGATGCTCTTTGCAGCTATGGCTTGACCAGAACTGGGATGGCACAGATGGGCCACAAAGGAAATTACTCACTTTTGTTGAGCAGTGCAGCTTCCTCTGTGCTTCCACCCTTCATTTCTCCCATCTGCAGCGTGGTATTATCTGTTTTCTCATGGTGTTTGTCTAGACTGATCATATTAGACTGTGAGTTTTTCAGGATCAGGGCTTTATTATGTATATATACAGCTTTTATAGAGAGCCTCTGTGTGTTTCTGTATTATGTGTTAAAATAAATATAAGACAGCAAAATGCTTAGTCTTCCCAGGCTTGTGAATATTTGTAAACTATGAAATAGCAAAGTTACCACAGAGTTATTCATTTATTATGTATTCAACAAGGTCAAAAGTGATCTGCAGGCTTGTGCTTTTCCATATTAAGTAGGTTACACAAGAAGTATCGTGCAAAATAAGGATGTTTCTGCTAATTCCCTTATAATGGCAGTTCCATGGACAAAAAGGTACTTTCCAGTTTGAAGTTTCCAGTTTGAGACATCACTTCATGATCCTTGATTTTGTAATAATAAAACCCGAGAGCTGTTTTCCATCCTTTCATTTACACGTTTTTATCATGCACAGCATGACTCTTATAAACTGGACCATAGCCACAGTTAGAACTCCCATGGGGAGGATAAGTGCCTGTTTTCCTCGTGATAATAATGCCTTTTCTGGCTTCCAGAAAGTTCATCTCCCAGCAACGACACCACTTCCTATTAGCTGGGTAACAGCTTATGTTTTTTCAGTTGAATTTCTAAAGTTTGTGGAAAAATGGGAAGACCCCAACCAATTCAGTAGTGCTGAAATGCTAATGTTCTCTATGGCTTCTTAGCTGCATCTTCCTCATAAATACATCCATGAAGGAATGAGCAAATTATGAGGTGTCAGTATTTGAGTTCTTTCAGCAGTGGCCAGGATTTGAGATACGGCCTGGGAAGAGTGAGGGATTTGAAATAGTGTGAAGGCATGTAGCATTTGCAGCCTGAACAGAGCAGAACACAGCCCTGAAGTGTCAGGGACAGGAGCATATCTGCCTCTGAGCTCTGCAATGCACCCAGAGACAGGTCTGAAAGAGCTACACTCTTTTCCTGGAGGCTATAACATCTCCTAGTTGAAGAGGCTTCTAAATATTCCGAAAGTCATGTAAAGAGAGTAGCTTGTTAAAAGGCAGAATAAGATCAGTCATAGCCCAGGAAGAGCCAGGAGATTGTGATAGAAGACATTGTACAGAACTGATACAAGGTTTTTTATAGTTACTGGGGGGCCATGAGGTATGAAACTGCAATCTAAGATCCAACCTGATGCTTCAAACGAGAAAAAAAAAAGCGGCATTATGCTTTGGGAAGGTCACAGTAATTCAAATGTTATCTCTGAAAGAGCAGAGTCTCAGATATTGGATAAAATGAGATGTCCTAATGCATGCCAGTATGCAGGCACTGAGAACTGCCCAATAAATACTGAGCAAACTACAAGCAAATAGCTTTGATTCCAGACTGTGGCTTGCCAGCTGCTCTTGTTTTGTGTGTAAGGTGAAATATATAGAACTTGCTTTAGACACAGCTATCGCATTTTCCTGTTTCCTTAGAGTGCTCTTACATCTGCTTTTACTCTTTTGAATCTTCTGGCATGCAGAGGGTGGGGAGTGAGCCAAACTGTCTGGTCTGGTCTTTGCATGAGAGTCCACACCCCATGTTATGGCTGGATTCTACCAGATGCAACCCAGAAGAGTTGTATGATGCAGTCAAGGTTACATCTCCCTTGTAACATTAGAGCAGTAGTCAGCCCAAACATCTCCGTTAAAAAAAAATTAATAATCCAGGTAAGGCATAGCACTTCAACATAATACTGAATATATGGATTAAAAAGTAATGTAAGTTTGACATTGTCTTAACTGAGTACATTTGATAGAAGTATATTTTTACCAGTTTTACCAGAAACAAGAAATGTTGGTGATTACTTTGTCCTCTGAAATTTCATGTCTGTGGTAAGCTGACAAATTTGTTTAAGATACAGTAATAATTGTTGCTTCCTTCAAATACTGTATTTTTCCAGGACCACGAACTCCCTTCATTGCAAAGTGTTTTTTATTGCAAAATGCAGCAGTTCCTAAAACTCACTAGTTTTTGTGGTTTTATTCTTTTAATTATTTACACACTCAATTGGCTGTTTTGATTTTTTTTTTCATATTCTTCAATATTGTAGATGGATCTGAATATGCACAAATGATCAGGTGAAAAATATTCTTTCGTTTCTGTATATCTATGCAGAATAGAATGACTGAAGTTTGGCTTAACTAGCCTTTTTGCTGTGTTTGTGAAACAAGTGAGCACATTCTCAAATATTCTGCTGTGGATGCAATCTCTTATTTGAAAGCCAGTAAGAAAAGGTGCCGAAAAAAGTAGTCTAAAGCCACAGGAATACCTCAGCCAAGTATTTCCATCTCTGTTGGTTCAGCTGTCGTTTGAGAGGACTGCTCATGGACTTCACAGGGAAGAGGCATAGTCTGGATACCTCCTGTGTGACTGCCGTGGAAATAAAAGTTCAGCATCACTTTGTACCCAGCCAGTTTCATCTTTTCTATCATAAGGGCTGAGCGTGTCGTGTTTTCCAAAACCTGCTGTACAGATCAGAGTCAGCAGACATCAGGCTGGGTTCTGTTTTTGTCATTCCAAGGCGTTTTAGCTATGCTTGTTAAAATTCCCAGTGTCCCTCAGATGTCTGCTATGGTGTGACAAGGCGTTAGTGGAGAGAGCTCCGTGAAAGGCTTCTAATGACAGGGACCAGGAAGGACCATGGGTCTGGCACTTGCTGTGCTCTGAGAGGTGGTTGCCCTGTTTCTTGGTCATATTGTCTGCTATTCCAGGGTTTATTTCTAATGGAAACTACTTTTCCTAATCAGCAAACCTTGCCCTCCTCACACATTTACATGGATATGGAGTTGCAATACACAAAGGTAGCATTCAGTGGCAGCAGTGAGTACATCAAACACTGCAGTTTTATCTATACTTTTATATGGATATAATACTGAAGCTTTATTTATATATTTTTATATATATAACACTGAGGCTTTATATATATATATATGTATTATATCAACAATTCCTTTATAATTTCTGTATTAAGTAAGAAATGGGATTTCATTTTCACTTCTAAATTCATAGGGTTATAAACCAATTAAGCTTTCCTAATATTCTTATTAGATGCATGTGCACTAATCTCCTTCAATTTTTAAGTGATGCTCACCCTAGCAAATCTAAAAATGATGCTTATAAATACTGTGAAACTGTTAAAACTCATCAGTACTTCAGTTTTCACTAAAAACTACACACACTTCTGTCTTCACATTTGCACATTGACTGTTCAAAGAGCCAATTCAAATTTTTATCCTGATAAATATTTTCAAGGGACAGAAACACGTCGGGAAAATAACAAACATATGTTAGCACTTAAAATAACCAGTTCAGCAGTGTTTTCTTGTGTGTGTTTTGGGGCCTATGTAGGCTATTACAATGTTAATTTTAGAAACTCTAGCCCAGGAACAGACACTTAGGAACAGAATGATGTACTGCGAGCAGCAAGGATTTTAACTGCAGACTGTAGCTTTATTTTCTTATTTATAGCTCCCTTCACTTTGTTATGTTTTATGAAACATGTGTCTCTTTGCTGGCTCTGTGATTTCCTGACCAATGGACTCCTCTTCAGATTACATCCAACTAGTTATCTTCAAGTACTGAGTTTATAAAAAGAAAAATCATAAACCATAGACTTTAAATTTTAAATGACATGCAAATATTATTAGAAGTAATTATAATTTTATTTAACTTGTAGCTATGTTGGCTTTGGTTTTACTTCTTTAAAAAATGTATAATTGCTTTAGAAGTAAGCTCGATGTCAAAACAAAGAAATACAAACATTTATGTTGTTATTTTACAGAGACATGACAAAACTGAAGATTTAATAGCATTAAATGTTTGCTGAGGTTGGAGATAGGTGGACAGATTCACAACAGATATTGGTTGTTGCAGCTCTACTGGTTTGCCAAAGTGGGAATCGAAGTTCTGTTTTTCATAGTATTTGACTCAATTACAGAGTTGTGTAGTGACAGGCTTAGCTCCATCTACAGTTTTTTCTCTACTCTGTTGTTTCAAAACCCAAACTATTCTTCATTTAAAAAGAAATATTTTGTATTAAAAAAAGAAAACCAAAAACCTCCACAAAACTAATGCATTTTTTGCAGGAAATTAATATTGTTACGTAAACAAATAAAAATGTTCAGTTTTGAGAGATTATTAAACTCAATCCTTAATTTTCCAAAGTCTGAGAAAAACCCAAAAAACAAAGCTTTGACACTTTAAAAAGTTTATTTTACAGATGTGATATTCTGATATTAAAAATAGTATTTTGCCTAATAGTTATCTGTAGCAAAACAAAAACGCAACAACATAATGACTGAAATAAATAAATAACAATCATTATTAACTACCAGTTGTTTTGATTAAGCTTTTCATTTCTATTTAAATTCAGTTCATTGTACTCTTCCAAGATTTCTTTCTTTTCATCTTATTTGGAGTCAAAATTGCCCTAATAAGACAAAAAGCTTTTACAGAAGATGAAAACAATTTCTTATTCACCTCTCTTTTCTCTATTGACTTCAAGATCAAAGTCCCATCAGAAAGCCAAACCCACAGGAGAAATTATGGGCATACGTGGAATTCAAATTTCAATGTATGTGTACCCCAGGATGCAGTGTTCAGTGCAAAATGAGATCAGGGGATTTAAAACTATTTCTAGGTGGTTTTTTCATTTCTGTATTGATTCTTTAGGCAGAAACTCTTTCCATTTACATTCTTCTTTATTTAGATTAATAATAAAGAGGCACGAGCGAAGAGATATGTCTTTCCTTTCTATTCTGCCTTTATATAAAACCTCTTTTACCTTTCTGTTTAATTTCCTTTCCAGTGTCCTTAACTCTTTATTGCTTTTAATGCCATTATTATGAATCACACTTTTCATGTTCAGAGTGCTCAGTCATTTTAATACAGATATAATTGTATGGTGCAAAATGTAAATCCCCATAATATGCCAGAAGACAAATGTGTCAAAGTCCCTTTGTCATACTGACAGGTTATAAAACCAGACTGGCTCATTTTAATCATGTTTAAATTTTAACGACATAAGCAAAACTCAGACTAAAACAGCTATCTCTTTGTTATTATTTCAGATCACTGCCACAAACCAGAAATGTTTTATCACTTATTCATTGATTGTATCATTCAGAGCTATCTTGAGCCTAACATCTGTTCTGGAGAGCGTGTTCTAAATCATTAAAGATTTTTCAGAGGTGATATCCCTGTTTGATGGCTGGTTGCCATCCTTTCTTATGGCACCTTTGCCTTTTCATCCTCGTCTTTCCTTAGGCAAATTCCTGTTCCTAAATGTGCCCATTTTTTCCAGGTCTAGGGAAATGCTTGATTTTTGGGTTTGTCTTTCCCATCTGTCTGTCTTGGCAGTCAAGTCTAGCCTTTCAGGACTTGCAGCCAGGAGATGAGAAGGTTATCAGCTAATAAGGCTGATCAGGCCTTACTGGGGCAGGGTGTGCATGGCAGGGAAAGAAACACAATAAAGAAAACTAACAAAAACAAACAACAGCCACAAAGTAAGATACTAAACCTATAGACCAATAAGCTAAAGGACAAGAATTCCACTGGGGGGGTGTTTGGGGCAGGTGGAGTGTGTTGCACATTTGTCTGATCCTTGCAAGCAGCTCTGTCGAGCATGGCCCCCATTCCCAGACACTGTGTACTCCGTTCAGTAGAAAAACATTTTATGCAACTGCTGCTTCTCCTTCCTTTGAATTTTCCTTGTAGCTGGGCTTAGCAGCTCAACCAGTACATACCTCCAAACCCCAACAGGTGGACCATGTTCTGTAATTGTAAATTCTTGTAAGCCCTTTCCACGTCCTGCATTTGGGACTTCCCATCAGTACAGTTAATTAACTCAAAGTCTCCTGGAGATGTTACTTACACTTGGTGCTGTCTGCCTCAAGGAGCTGAGATGTTCTCTCTCTACCTCACAAGCATTGTTGTAGCCAATGCAGGATTTCTGCCTACAGAGAACTCTGCAGTACAAAGCTGACAACAGGGGAGAAAATGATGGTTTTAACTTTGAGCCCAAGTAAGAAGACTGAGATCTCTGGCTTAATTAAATGAGAAAGGGATAGTAGTAATTTTTCATGGCTGTCATTATCTTTTGACCTCATGGCAGGACCCAAGAGGCCTGGCTTGTACCTTTGTCATATTCTCATTGTTCTGAGTCACCACTGAACTATTATCACCAGCCAGTAAATAATCAGGGTGTTCAAAGGATAAAGGAAAATAAGTCTCCAAAATTATGTGCAGATATTACTGTTACCCAGCTTCTACATTTTCATTAATGGTTTTTTTCTTTATTAAGAAGTACTTTGTAATCAACATGTCTTTCCTGAAATCATAAGTTGTTTTCTAGAACAAGAAGTAATGGTCTCAGAAAAAATAAAGACTGAAGAAATATATGTCAAACTGTCTGTTGCATCAGAAAAAGTGACTGTCATCACTTTTTTGAAAGGTGGGGTTGACAGGAAATAGGAAGAAAAAGACATACTTTTTCCTGTATTCTTCAGTAAATTGTTTGTTTTGACAGATATATGCACTTGACTTCTTACTGATCATTGGGATATGCAGTAAAATTCACACCTTGCTCATTTTTTCTTCAGTGGTGGGATTCTACCTTCATATAGGTCTTATAAATCACAAATCACTAAATGAAAGAATCAAAGACAAGTAAGGTTAAAATTGCCAAGAGACAAATCAGGTTTAACATGTTAATGGAAGAATCAATCTGCTAAGCAATATGAAGACATGTCATATTTTTTGAATGAAATTAGGTGGAAAGCAAGCAGCAAAAAAAGATAGTTTTATGCTCTGCTTATAAGCATCACTGGCCTAGTGACCAAAAATAGGTCACAATTTCACTTTGGTTTTAACTGAATTATAAATATAAATATAAGGTTGTAAGTGTCTTCTGCAACAGTAAACTGTTCATGAGGAATGTCAGCCCTCAGAGCCTTTTGTTTCTAAATTGGAACTCAGTTCTAACATTAAATGGCAGCTTGGTCTTTGCCCCAAATTGGAAGTTTATAAATTTGTCTCTTGCTTTGTGAGGGAGCTACAATTTAATGTGGTTGGAGGTGGGGAAAAGAACGGATGAGCTGTCGTTTTCAGCATATTTAAAGGGGGCTGAAATCTCTGTGAGAAGTGTTTGTGCAGCATATGCCTATCACATATATTCACAGTGGTACTTACTTATCATGTCAGTGAGTCAGGTTTACCATTAGGAAAACATCTTTGCACGTCTTTGCATGAAGTGACAGCACATTTGACACATTAAAAAGGTATTCTTAAAACATAGATGGTTTTAATTAGCTTCTAAGTTGTGTTGTTAATGTGGGAGATTCACAACCTACTTGCATTTGCAAGATTTGAGTCTGCAAAATGGAAGGAAATTACGAGAAAAAACAGCTGTATTAAGACTTCATGCTGTTGTAGTTTTCAGTGGTTTCTCAGAAAATTAGGGTTTAAGCATAGGTGAATGCAATAGAGAACCAATCTTTGGGAGACAGCACTCAAGAGCCTTTAGAAGAGGGCATGAGTAGTCACAGTTCTTGTGGGAGTTACCTCTAGCTGCAGTGAAAAAGGTACAGAGGCAATGGCTTTGCCTTCCTGGTCATCCTGCATGTCCAGGTCAGACTCCTGCTGTCCCTGTTTGAGAAGAGACATCACAGATCTCCTACCCTCGAGGTGGAGCCAAATAAATAGAAAAGAATAAAAAATGTTCAGCAGTGGGTGCAGTGCAATACATCCTAGTGTC
Source organism: Cisticola juncidis (assembly GCA_013400215.1). Classification (NCBI taxonomy): domain Eukaryota; kingdom Metazoa; phylum Chordata; class Aves; order Passeriformes; family Cisticolidae; genus Cisticola; species Cisticola juncidis. The sequence goes on from VXBR01000802.1 coordinate 164,095, forward strand.
CTGATATTGAGTGACCTTCTGTCATTTATGTAAATTAAATCCATCCTGGCCGAAGATGTAAATCTGGTTGCAGATCATTTGTATAAAATTTGCAAATGTTTGAACCTTTGCTTTATTAGAATTGGAAGTTGTCTTTGCTGCTGCATGGTGCACAGTATTTTCTGCAAGGTTAGCAAGGCTGTGAGAACAAGTACTGAACCCTGCTACGTGAGGACTTCCCCAGATGCTTGTTGGGAAGGTTGTGAGGTTAAGGGCACACATATGAAAAATATTTGTGGGAAAGTAAATCAATCTCTCTGAGCCTTTGAAAATTATTAGTTCGTGTTTGATTAGGATTTTAGATAATGGGCACGTGGATCTCTTCATTTAACTATTTTATAAATATCTATGGGTTACAGTACACATTTCCCTCTGCTTGATATGGAGCAGTGTTTCTATACCCAAAGCCTGGAACTGCAAATATTAAATGCAGTAGGTAACATTATTCTATCCTTGGGTTGTAAACTGGAATCAACTTCACTGCAGCAGAGTGTAGTTTAAAAATATGGATCAATACTCTGTTTTCAATCAGACATGTTTTCAAAAATGTATTTGATCTTGACAAATGTAGGCAGTGTGAATCACTCTTATGTGTGTAAATGTATATGTGTGTGTATATTTTTACCATTTGTCCCTTTCTTTCTTCTTCTCAAGGCATATTCTCTGCCAATTTTAAGAGCTCCAAAAACATAGCTTGACACAGAATTGCTTGAGGCACACAACAAAGACAAACTGTATTGATCCAATAAAATCCGAGATCAATGATGTAAATTTTTGAATGGCGCTTGTCAGCAACACATCCTGTTACATGTTTGACAACAAACACATTTTCAGAGGTACTCTGGGAAAATACAGTAATGAATTATGATAGCAAACCACTCACTATCCTTGCAGATTTTGTAATTTTATTGCACATTTCATTGTAATCTCAGCAATTTTTAAAGCAACACATTTCTCAAAATTAGCAAGTTGAGATGCTGGTGCCAGAGACTTATGTTAACATGCTGTAGTGGAGTGTCAGTCAGCAAACATTAGGCTGAAGGCAATGCCAACCAAAAAAAGCCCCTCAAAAACACATCCCAAGACCCAAGCCACCATTTTTGTCTTCAGATCATGGCTTCAAAACAGGTTTGAAGAGCATTCTTTGTATTTACCCAGCCAAAGGCTATCTTTTCCTGTTGGGAAGTGTCAGAGGGATTGCTAAATGTGCGTTTGCACCCCACACTGCATGCTGAGCCTTGCAGGCTTTCCACAGCAGCTGTTATAATTTATGAACTACTCTAGAAACACTTGCTGTACTCAAATAATTTCCTTGGTCACTGTTTTATTCATTCTTAACACAAATCTAATGTGATTCTCTGTGAGGTGCTGTATCTATCACTATTCTATTTTTTTTTTTTTTAATGGCAGCTTTCAAAATAATGCAGTGACTGGAGAATCTTCATGTAGACAAAGACAAACTATGAACAGATATGGAATGCCATCTCCTGTGTTCTGGACTGAAAGCTTATCTCAGGAACTTTTACCATTATTGTCTTCCTCTCCAATTGTTCGAGACAATTTGTGCAGACGGCTTTTTTTTGTGTGTTTTATCCTTACAGAATGGGGCAAATGACCATAGCAAAACTATGTACAAATACCAGGAGGGAGAAGAGGATTTGAAATTAGTCCCTGCTTTTGTTTACTGTAGCATGATTGTCAAGTATGGCACATTTCTTATAATAATTGGATGTAAACATATTGATGGGGTTTTGGGTGTTGGTTGTGGGTTTAGGGTTGTTTTGGTTTTTTTTGTATTTGGAGGCTTTTTAGTTTTGCTGTTTGTTTGGCTGTGTTTTTTTATCTATCTGCTGGCCTTTTTCTGTACACTGTTCATCAGTGGACAGCAATGACCTATTCATTATGCTCATACAGGTGACTCAGTAAAAGCTTTATTCTTTCTGAGTGCCTGGAATACATCACACTGGAAATCCAAAGTTTTCTATCCATGCTCAAAGCCTGAGACTGTGTTCCCTGATGGCCTCTTCTCAAACAAATTCACTACACGCCAGTGGGTATGGGGGGTAGGTATCTGAACACAGCCTGAACTCTCAGTGCAATCTATTAGAAAAAAAGCTTTATTACAAATTTGTCCCTCACTGTGTTTATTTATCAGTATATATTTATACATTCTTCTTCAGAAGAATGGAAGAATCCAATTTTATATTTTTTACACAGCCTCAATGCCCTGAAAATGCTTCCTCCTCCCTTTTCATCTTGAAAATAACAGAAAACTATTTGAAAATATGTTTAATGAAATTAATAGAAAAGGTTCAATAAGAATGGATGGATTAAGCTGACAATATTAGTCTCCCATAGTCATTCGGAAAAAAAGTATTTTCTTTTCCCTGGGGTTTTCTAAGCAATCAATATTTAAATGAAATTTTCATTTTAAAAATGTTATTTACATCACTAAAACAAAATTAAGTTCATGCAACAATCATAGAGCATGTACATATTTCTACTTTTAATTCCTACCTAGATGATACATTCATTATATATAAATTCAAATTCTGCTGGTTTGTTTCATTTGAGTAGAACAAATGGAAAAAAACTGTGTGTTTACTGTCTCAAAATTAAAAATAAAGCAGTAGAAGTTATTATTATTTCTACAGAGATTCTTATCTATGGCTGGACCAGCCTGAGTCCTCTGCTGCTGGGCAGCTAAGGAAAAAAAGTGTGTGTTAGCACTCAGCTCTCTCAGTATTTCATTTTGTACTGAAAATGAGAAAGGCTGTATATTTCTCATTTTTTAAGAGAAACTTAGTCTGTGTGGCATATCTGATTTTACTATGACAAGTGATCAGATCCTGCCTTATCTCATTTGATTTCTTCCTATTTGTGACCAAGAATCTGGGCAGTCAATTCCTGTCATGTGGGATGGCATCTGTGACATACCACCTGTGAGGCCTTTCCTGGGAAGTTACTTGGATTTGCTTTGCTTCTTTGAATACCCATGGGAAGAACCAGCATTCATGGAAAATGAGTGCAAGTACCTTTAGAAACTTGCTTTCAGAATTTCAGTTTAATTCCTCTGGCATACTGTTCCTAGCCTGTATCAGCATCAGGGTAATTTTCTTTGGTTCACAAGGCTGATTTGTGATTTTGAGACTTACAGAGGGTGAAAAATGTCTACAAAAAATAGAAGTTATGTGTGTTTTGAGTGTTGTATGTATCCAAAAGAACAAGGATTATTTTCACGTAGCTATTTGCTGGCTGGGAATGCTATAACAGCCTCTCTGGGAAGTGTTTCTAGACAAGTATTTGTGTTTCAGCGTGTGATGATCTGTTTAGTTGGTCCTGCAGTGTAGAGTAGGAGAATCCCTCTTTGTGATTTCTCCAAGTGTCTTTCCATTTCCTTTGAGGGGAGCAAGGTTTGAAAGTCTTTTTATCAAGCTGTTATTTTCATAATAAGGTACAAGAAGTCTTTTGGAGGGGAGGCAATTATTTAAAGTTAATATGAGCTATGTGTCCCTGCTCATGGGAGTTTTGGAGTTGTTTTGATTAGTGAACCTAATCCCAGTAATCTAGGTTTTTCATCTGCTACAAATACTTGGAAATTATTTTTGTATTTTTTATGAGTGGAAAGGGTGCATAAGCATCATGTTCTAGAGTAATTTTTAATGTCATTAATTAATGGTGAAACATCTGCTGTAAATTTGAATACTGTCCCTCTTGCTATAACACTGCTTTTAAGTTTTGATTCTTTGGAGAGGTTCCACTTGTAATTTTTCTGTTGTTTTTTTAAAGAAACAGATATGTTCTTTCTTTGAATTGGCATCTGAAGGAATAACCTCATGGTGTGGATGCATAGAATTTTTATTTTGTCAGCACAGAATATTCAGTGGCGTTTGGACACTTTCAGGGACTCTCTGGGAGAAAGGTATATATACCTACACATTATTTATGACAGCTAGCCAAATAGAAATTGCAACTTGAGGCTCTCCTGGCATGCCAGGTGTTTGCATTAGGAAGTAAAATCTTTCTGTGCAGCTTTTCTTTCACTAGCTGGATGTCTCCTGATACTACAAGGACTGCCACAGCCCATAATAATGCACAATAAAAGGGTGCCCTTGTGCCTCTGTGAATGACTGTCCAGTTTGGACATGTAATTTCCAGAGCTTCCTGGTGACTGGAAAGCCTCCAAATGTTCATCTGTTCCAGTGGGTGCCAAACAAATTGAATTTTTGTGGTTTCCAGCAAGGGCAATGCTGTTTAAAAAAATATGACACCACTCAGAAATGTGAATTTCTGTTTATGTCCTGTAAGAAGAAACTAGTTCTCTACAAGTGCTTAAAACCTAATCATTTATGTTCTGGGGTAAAGGCTGTATATTAAGGCTGCATGGAAAAGAAATATATCAGGGAGAATTTTCTTTACAGGTTTTCAAACAAAGGCAAGAGTTTGATTTACCTGGGTATCTCAGCAGTCAAAAGCTAAAGCCCAATTCCCCAGTCAATGGTTTCATCAGAAGGCACCAGATGTTTTCCCACAGTCCCACTCTGACATGCTGAAACCACTGTTATCTCACACACTTTACCTACAATCCAAACCATCAGGCCCTTCTCAGCCAAGGGCAGCCCTTGCAGATGCATCAGTGGAGAAAGACACATGAAAAAGGGCAAAAGAGAGAGAAAGGCACTTGGGAATGTAGTTTCTAACTTCATTAGATTTGTTGACTGATCAGATTAGGGGGGGAAGAAGTGTCATGCTGTCTTTGTCCAAATCTCTGTGTGCTTTGTTCATTTATGAAGATGTCCTGTGTGAAGGAAAAATCTTCCTTGAGGACTCTCAGAACAGAGATACTAATCTTCTCTTCTCATTATTCTTGTAAGATAATTTTTTTCCTCCCTCAGGGTGGAGCTGGGAAAAATCAGAGCATCCATGTTTCAACAATGTTGTATCAAGCAGTCTTCTATTGATAAGAAATCAGTAAAAATCTTTTTTTCTTTCTAGCAGCAACATCTCAGGTACATTTACTCCCAACATCTACTCTCTGCCTATAGTCTAATAATTATCTTCAGGTGTACTGGAGTCTTACTGGAACTGTTAGCAAATGTGAAAAGTTTTGTTTGACTCAAAGTTTCACACAGACGTTGAAACCATTTCAGCTATTCATTATTAGAAAGTGCAAACTTTTTTCTAAGTAGTTCAGTTTTGTTTCACGAGTATGTGTGATGGTTGCAACAAAGTAACATGAAGTATTCATTATAAATTTATCTACTTACAGAGATTAAAATCAAAAAATGGTATTTCCTGTACTTGCATTCCATCGGGAAGCAATTTTAAAAAAAAATTGGTGAGACTGAGTGGAAAAGCAATAGGGAGGTAAATGTTCATGTGTAGATGATACAAGTAAGCACAGATTCAAGTGTGGGTGCAAATCTTCATGAAGGATTAAGGAAATTGGAGATAATTGTTAGGAAGTCATGAGATTGAATTTAATCTCAGTTATACAAAGCCAACAAAAGACTCTTGTTTACCTCTGACAGAACAGCACACCCTCCAGCACCTACCTGTAGCTAATAACTAATTCAAACAAGTCTTGTAAGTTTTGATTGACATGAAATAAGCCTGTGAGAGATGACTTGAAAGAGAACAGCCTGCAAGTCATTCTCTGAAATGTTCACTTTTTTTGTACCTGCTGATGTCTTTGCTATTCAAAACCTATAAAAGTTATGGATGTTTTAATGTTATTTAAACATACTAATCTTAATCAGCTGTCATTGCAAAAAAAATGAATGAACTCATTAGCAAGAGATAAAACCATTTTTACAACCGCACTCTTTAATTTTATCCTCAACAACACCTTTCCAATATAAGTCATATGCTGATACAAGCAAGAGGTGTGGGAACATTCCTCCTGGGACTAAAGTTCAGAATCTTGGTGTCTTTGAGAGTAATAAAGACAAAGGAAGACAATATCTAATCAAGGATTTACTTGGAAATTCTAATAGATTTCTAACTTAATTAAAAACCTTTTAATGAGCTCTTTGTTTTTGATGAGCGCTAAATATAGATATCCATGGTAGTATGGCCTTAATAGCACTGCAGACTAACTTTCTTATCCCTCCAGTGCCTTGGAAAGGGTTAAAAACATTGCAGCACCAGAGAGATTGATTCAGAGAGAAACCATAGTGCCTTTATGTGGAAAGCACACAGTTACCTATTGAAACATGTTGAAAGTGGTTTAGATTATTTGCCTTAATTTTACAGTATATAGACTGAAGGTAGGACCTGCTTTCTGTGATGCAGAGGTGAGGGTTTGTTTAGTTGGTTCCTCTGAGCTGTGTTACCTCCCTGATCAGCCCAGTCCAAGGATCTGGAGATGCCAGTTTAGGAATCAAGACTTCAGAGCAATACAGAGACATTTGCAGAGCTGCACTGCCCAGGCTTTAATTGGAATTGCAGCCATCAACAGCAGGGTAGGAGATGGCAAATAGACCTTAAGCATCCTGCAGGTACTCCAGATCCAATAAAAATCCTTGTGGACTCAGTGGGAATCTGAGGTGCAGAGTGAGTGTAAGCAAAATCTTCAAAAGGAAAAAAGAAGGAAAGAAAATTTAGAATTGTGAAAATTCCAAATATGATATACGACACTATAATTAATTGCTGTCTTTCACTATTGCATTCAGTTAAGCAGTCCTAAAATCAAGTTACATGGCTTTCATAATTTATTTCTATTTATTTAATTGAAGGGTACTGCATGTGGCATATTCAACTCTTGAGTTTTTATTTCCCCCCCCAACATTTTACTTAAAGGATTGTTTAATTGTAGCATAACTGTTTTGATTCCAATTGGGAAAATATGCTTAGAAATACATATAAATAGGAAAGAAGTATAATTATAGTAAATTTATGCATTTATTTCATTTGTATTACTTAAAATTATGTTGCATATTCATAATTTTTATTACATTTTCAATGTTTATCATTTAGCAAATACAGTCATGTAAGATATAAATCTTTATGTACAGATAGATCTCATTACCAGTAAATTGTCAGACATTTAAAGGGAATGCTCAGGTCTAATGGACACAGCTATGTTTTTCCAAAATACTAGCTCTATTTCTTAAAATCATAGCAAGAAATATTATTTTATTTCACACAGGCAAATTCAATCTTAAAATTAAATTGCAACTTTAGCATAAAACACCGAAGTTGGTAGTGAAAGCAAAATAAAACTCTCTCTCATAACTGCCTGGCTAACTAATTCTGTTCTTGTAGAGATTTTCTTTTCATTGTTAGAATAACAGGAATCTGAATAAAGGATCTAAGTAATGTTAGCTCATCTGGATTGGAGCAGATTGGACCAGATTTTAGACATTTTTTTTTTAATTGAAATAGATTGCATCGCAGATTATTGGATTGGTAGATACATGGAATTTATCATTCTTAAACCTCTTGAACCTGTAGATGGAAAAGTAATTCATGAAAGGGAAAATAAGAAAATAAGGAAAAGGAAACAATTTACCTCATAATGTACCTAATAAAGCCAATTTTATACTAAGTGTGATTGTCCAGAACAGGTAATAGATGAATGTTTTTATTACTTTTATGGCAATAATGCAATAAACTCCATACTTCTCTAAGAAATACCTTAACATAATTGAAATAATAAGAAAGAAATTTAAAGGAGTTTTAATGTTGGAGGATGGAGTTAAAAACCCCAGCCTTTGGTAAATTCAGGAAATCATGAGTAATACATGATTTTCCATTTGATGGATCTTACTGTCTGTTCTGTCTCTTCTTAAACAGCAAGAAGGGATAAGAAAAGAATTAATTTCCCTATTTATTTGTAGCAAATGGACGGGTGGTGTGGGAGCGCCAGGGGCTGGGTGGGCAGGGGTAGCTCAGGGGTGACGGTGGGGCAGCACTCGCTGCTCCCATCCTCAGAAACAGGGGGGAGGACATCCTGGGAGATCAGAGCCCCTGCTCCTGGGAAAAGGATGGAGCCAGCAGGGCTGTGGGCATGAGGAGGAGCTGGGAGAGTCAGGGAGCAGGGAGCAGGGAGAGTCAGGGAGCAGGGAGCAGGGAGAGTCAGGGAGCAGGGAG